>JAUESO010000088.1:0-138042 GCA_030914385.1 Drosophila antonietae | reverse complement strand
GTATGGAAGGCAAAGTTTTACATCATCCGCATACTAAATATGGTAGAATAAGAGATGCAACTAGGAAGGTCATTTATAAAAAGCGAGAAAAGAGTAATGGTCCTAAATGGCTACCTTGAGGAACACCAGACGAAACAAAGATAAATTTAGAAGTAGCTGTTCTCAACAAGACTCTTTGGGTTCTACCATTCAAATAGGATGAAATCCAGGACACAAGTTTAGGAGAAAGATCCTAACGTCACAGCTTCAGAATTAGTATCTGATGATTAACTCTGTCAAATGCTTTACTGAAATCAGTATAAATAACATCAATTTGCATTTTTTTTAGAAAAAACTATCATTGACACGTGAAGTGAATTCGAGTAAATTCGAGGATGTTGATCGATTCTGAATAAAACCATGGTTGGGATGGGTGAATAATCGATTAGCAGAAATATTGCAAGGTTGATGTTATAATTTTTCAAATAGCTTCGGAATAGCAGATAATTTTGCAATACCTCTGTAATGGAAATATAGTCAGAATCTTCCACCTTTTTTATATAGAGGAATAATGACAGACTCTTTCCATATTGAAGGGAATACAGAAGCTTCCAAAGATAAATTAAACAGTTTTTTAATGATACAACTTGGGATATTGTCAGCACCAGTGGGAGAAAGATGACTTCAGCGTCTTAATGGCTGTAGCTAGAGAGTCTGCAGTAATATTAGGAGCATAAATAGAACCATAATCAGGAAGTGAATATGGATACGAATCACTATATAGATCAACAGAAGAGTAAGTAGATTGAAAAAAATCTGCAAAAAGATCGGAGGAATCCTGATCAGTACAAGTTTTTTTAGCACCAAGGACAAATGAGGACGGCAAAGCAGAAGACTTTACGCTTCAAGTTTACAAATTTGTAAAATTGTTTAGGATCTCGAGCAAACTGTCGTTTGCAACGCACAAGGTAATTCTCATAACACATTTAAAAGACAGAAGTTTGACTTGGCAATGGAATACTTAGACCAGTCAACACTTGAACCAGACCTTTTAAAAATTTTTAACATTTAGTTTTAATGTTTCTTAAATTCGAAAGAGTCTTAGTAAACCATGGCGGTTTATTTGAACTGGGCAATATGCGACAGAGAGGGACGCACACATCCAGAATAGAGTTTAAGGTAGTATAAAAAAATCGATGCTGCCAAATTAATATCAACCGACTCATAAAGAAGAGTCCAGTCAGTTGAATTAATTAATTCATTAAGCAAAACAAAATTGCATTTACGATAACAGCGGCTTAAATTAGAAGGTACAGATGAATAAGTTGGAGGATTATCAATAGATAATAAAACCTCTAAAGTGGGGTGATGCAAATCCTCTGGTAAGCAGAAAGGAGTTGATCTCACGACATTAATGATGGAGTCATGATTAATGAACACAAGATCAAGCGTGCGATTCAGATGGTTAGAAATGGAATTCATCTGAAACATAGAAAGATTAAACAATTCATCAAAAAGATAGTGATCAATGGTCGGAATAAAGTAATTTGCATTACAAGTTGAGGATCAAGAAGTGTTAGGAATATTGAAATCACCCAACACAAGAAGAAAGTCTCTATCAGTTACATGTTCATCAATTTCTTTAATACAGGTTATATGTTGAGCATAAACCTGCATTTCAGAAGGGGGAGGGATATAAGAACATTGTAATAAACAAAGAGCACGATGGGAGCATTAATTTAACCCTATAATCTCCACATCATGAAGATAGGAAAAGGTAAATAATTCGGAGTGGATACTGGATTTAACAGCAATTAACACCCCACCACCTTTACGCATCGAACGATCAAGTCTATAAATAGTGAAATTACTTGCAAGAATCTCACTATTATGAATGTTATGACTTAACCATGTTTCAGTGAAGGCAATAATGTCATATTGAACACTGAAACTATGCAAGTATAGACTTTTAAGTTTAGATTTCAAGCCACGTACATTTTGGTAAATGAGTGAAAGCTTGTGAAGAAGAATGAAACATATTTAGTTTTTTGGTGTAATACTTGATGTTGATTGCACCGAAGGTAAGGAAATAGGATGAGATTTGTTTCGATTTTTAGGTTTAAATTCATGGACAACTACATGAGGTGGCCAGAATTTGGGATCACATATTGTTGTGAAATACTCAAGCGGCACATTGATCTTGAATGAAGCAATTTCACGCGGAGTCGCAAAACTAAACTTCGATATAAAGACATTGGCCGAGATCTTGCTTGAAATAAAAGCAGATACTGCCTCACATGTCGTATCCGATGAAAGCCTAGATAAGAAAACTTGCTTTCGAGGAGAGGCGACAGATAAGGTAATGCCAGGAGTGGTCGACTTATTGTCACTCTTAGTTTGAGCAATAATTGGTGATGAGTCCAATTTTTGAACACAGACTTGAGTTCAATAGCAGTAACGACAGGGGAAACAGAAGATTCAGAAACTACTGGTATAGGATCAAGAGAATTAGGCGCAGAGGACAAAACAGAAGCACGGGGTGAGGGTGGAGCAAGCAAGTTTTTTACACCTTTTTACCTTTTTACAGTCGTCGTCACTACATTCAACTTGAAAGCCTGGATCAAGTGGTGTATTGACTTGCAGACATTTGCTCATGCCGTATGTTTCCAGCAATCTTTGAATGTGTGGATTTCTGGCATAGCGAAATTGAACCTAGTTCACCGTCCCCTCTCAATTTCCATGCCTAGAAAATAGCTTATGGGGCCTCCATAATGCATGCATCTTGAACTTTGATGCAAGCTTCTTCTTAATCATTGCTATATCTTCTTTATTTGGACACCGCGATGATTAAGTCGTCGACGTAGACGGCAATATAGCTGAATGCTTCTTCTTCACTTTGGTGAACAAACAGGCTTCGTTTTTGCATTTGCTGAATCCAATGGAATACAAGGCCTCATCAAGTGTTCTATTCCAAACACACCCTGATTGCTTAAGTCCGTAAAGCGCCTTTTTCAGGTTTTAGAATTGCTTTAGGTTGACTGTTGTCCACAAAGTTTGGAGGCTGCTTCACATACACAGTCTCATGAAGCTCGCTGTTTAGATATGCATTTGTTATATCTATTTGATGCATATACAAACGTTTTTCTGCAGCTATCGCGAGAAGCATCCTGATTGTCTCGTATCTAATTACTGGCGAAAATCTTTCCAAATAATTTACGCCAAATTGTTGCCCACATCCTTGTGCAACTAAGCGAGATTTGAACTCTCGACATTTCCATTTTTATCGCGTTTGATTCTAAAAACCCATTTAGAGCCAATCGCCTTTTCCGCTGGAGGTAGTACGCATAATGTCCATGTGCCGTTTTCTTGGAGTGCTCTGTACTCTGTTTGCATAGACTCTCTCCATTCTTGCGCATATTGACTCTGCAACGCCTCATCGACTGACTGGGATGTCTCTGTGTCTACTTGATGAAACATACTGTTGAGCCTCGTCTGGTACTGTTTCGTTGGTCGTCCTGGTTGACCATTTCGGATTATCTTAGGCCTGCCTGGCCCGCGCTGCTGTCGCGTTACTGGAGCATCATTATTATTGTTTTCAACTTCTGGATTCTCTTCGTTCTCTTGCCCTTCTTCTGATCTGCTGCTCTCATCCGGTGTCATCTGCTTATGACCTGTAAGCGTCATCTGCTCATGCCCTGGAAGCTCCGGTGTATCAAGGCCTCTACGAATTTAACGTCACGCCTTTCGATAACACTCTGCTTCTCCGGATCGTATAGACGGTATGCCTTTGCGGTATATGAGTATCCAACAAAAATGTACTCCTTTCCTTTTGCCTGGGAATTTGCTTGTCTTAGCCTTGTCCAGAGCAAACACGCGAGATCCACACACTCGCAAATGCTTAACAGAAGGCTTCCGATTTCTCCACATTTCGAAAGGTGTGCCTTCATTTAACGCCTTTGTGGAACATCTGTTGCGCAAATACACTGCCGTTGTGACAGCCTCTGCCCACAAAAACTCACCAAGCTTTGCATGGATTAGTAGACTTTTCGCCATTTCTACTATGGTCCGGTTGGCACGCTCTGCAACGCCGTTTTGCTGAGGTGTATAGGGTATTGTCAACTGCCTTTGTATACCGCATTCAGTCAAAAAATCAGTAAATTGTTTATTGACATACTCCGTGCCATTATCGCTGCGTAAAGCCTTTATTTTCTTGCCTGTTTGGCATTCTGCAAAGCTTTTAAACATCTTGAACTTATTGAAGACTTCGTTTTTTTCATTCATTATGTAGACAAATATTATACGCGAGTAATCGTCAATAAATGTCACAAAGTAACGATTGACTTGACATTCATTGGTCTACATACATCTGTGTGACTAATTCAAGCACATTCTCTGTACATCGATTCATTTTTCGATTAAACGGCAAAGCACTTAATTTGGACTGGTTACAAGTATCACAATTAATTTGCACTTGCATATTGTCAACATTCATACCATGTACCAGCTGTTTATCGTTCAGCTGTTTTAAATCTTTAAAATTTAGGTGTCCAAATCTATTATGCCATTGCATTGTGGGCGAAACTGTGCTCATTGAATGTAGTGAGCTGCTTTGTGAGTTTTGAGTAAACACATACAGATTATTTTCTTCGTTTGCTTTTAACAACACTTCGCCTTTATTGTTTTTAATAATCGACATTTTGCCTTTAAATGATGTGGAGTTTTCAAATTTAGCTGCTGCGCTCACTGAGAAGAAATTCATATGGAGTTCGGGCACATGCAAAACATTTTTTAAATTTATTATGCAGTTTTCGCCTTTTATTTTCACGTTTCCAATTCCCTTTGCAGCAACATACTTATTTGCAGCTAGCATTATCGGCGATTCTTTATCAGCGTAGCTTATAAACATGTTGCGATAGCAACACATATGAGATGTTGCGCCGCTGTCTACGCACCATACGCTATTTTTCTGCTTTCCAGTGAAACAATGCATTAAGCTGCTTGCTTGTTCGCTGCTCATTCTCTTTCTGTCGGACCTCTTTTCGTTCCTCTTCTTTGATTTGCATTCGCTTGCTCGGTGCCCAAATTTGTCGCAGTTGAAACACTTTCCGTTAAACTGTCTATTCCGTTCTTTCGATTTGTCTTGAGCGTGGGTATACACAGCTTGCGTTTCTGCTTTAACCTCTCTTTTTGCCTTCTCTGACTTTCATGTGCCTTCTTCTATTAATTTGATTTTTTTAATAAAAATTATAACTTTTACGGTCCCTGATTTTTACAGCATCAAATTTTGGCAACTCATCGAGCGTAACTATAGCTACTATAAAGCTCTCCCACGTATCTGGTAAACTGCTCTGTAGCATAATTACCTTTAACTCGTCGTTTAGAGTTATATCTAGCTCTGAAAATTTATCAATTATTTCCACAAATGAATTGATATAAGTGACGATGTCATCTCCCTGCCGCATGCTTAATCGAATCAGCTTCTGATATGCTTGCACCTTTTGAATCGGTCCAACTGGCATGTGCAACTCTTTGAGTTTTTTCCAGATTTCTTCAGCTGTTGTGCACTTTTTAATATGCATCAACTCAGATGGCTTCACGTTTAGGGTTATATATGCTCTTGCCTTCCTATCATCCTTGTACCACTTCGCGGCTGCTGCATCATCTTGACCCTCATATCTTCCACAGACAACTTCCCATAAGTCAGCCATCTCTAATACACTTTCCATGGCCATATGCCACACGCCGTAATTACTTTCATCAAGCTTTTCAATTTGGTACGACATGTTAATTTTGCTTGCAATTCCTCGTTAATTCGAGCACGATATTAACTATTGATCGTAAAAAACGACCCTTTGCTCTTATACACTTTTATATTTTTAAACCGAATAGCGATTACTCTGGGCCCATAACCAATGTTGGGTATATTTGGCTTTGCGTTGCAATACCCGCGATAGTAAAACGATGTGATTCGGTTAATGGTTTAATAAAGAGTGAAACAGAATAGAATGTTAATTACATTCTTTGTATGGTGTTGCCAGATTACATGTTTGCTTATGTTAATGCTTTCAGTTACATTTTCAACAGGATCCGCTAGAAAATTTGTTTTATTTAATTATATGTCGGGGTGTTACAAATACAAATCCAACCGTATTTGAGTTTAACACGATATTATCTAAAATGTTATTAATGAAAATGTTGAAATCTGCTTCAGTTTCTGGAAATTGTATTCCAGATGAAGATCAGATGTTAGCTAACATCATAAAAGATAGCGGGTCCCAAATATCTGTATTTCACGATCAATGTGACGTGAATTTGTCAACAGATATTGGCACGAGTTAGAAATAGACAATGAGTTAGAAATAGAATTGGCATTAGATGCAACGATAGTCAATATTTAAAATGCTTTTAATGAAAATGCATTACGGTATTTTAGTGGGTATCTTTTGCACTAGCAGTTGAAAAATAGAACAACCGACAGCGGCGATCCCTTGGGAATGCCGTTAAGGATGGGGTGGAAGGAAGAGAAGGCTGTGTTGATGCGTACTGTAATTCTTCGGTTGGTCATGAAGTTTTTTATGTAATTGAGTATTTTTAGTACAGTTTTCCAGTCGGTCAGTTGGTCGAGTATTAAGTGTATTCCAATTCTGTCGAAGGGTCTCGCAAAGTCAAGTGATATTATTGAGATATGGTTTTCTTTGGAGATGCTTCTAGCTAATAGATGGTCTACTAAAAGTAGGCTGTCCATAGCAGATTTCTCCTTCTTAAAACCAGTTTGACTGTTATGGATGAGCTTATTGTTGTAAACAAACCACCACAGTCGCTTTGCTATTATTTTGTCTAGGATTTCTGATATGCATGGGTTGAGGGATATGGGTCGGTATGAGTTTAGTGAGGTTTTGTCAGATTTGGGTTTCGCTATTGGGATTATTATAGTGTTCTTGTAAGCTTGGGGAATGTAGTTGGTAAGTATGGCGTTCTCTAGGTCTATAATTCGGTTGATTGTTTTTTTGTCAAGGTTTTTTATCATAGTGTAATTTATTCTGTCCAGTCCAGGTGTGTTGTCTTTTAGTGTGTTAAGTGCTGCTGTAAATTCGATGAAGGTTATTGGCTTTTCTATTTCTAATGCTCTTTTTTAGGGGGTATATGTGTTGTGTATGTTGTTGAGTGCTGTGCGTTTTGAGTTGAGGAAAATGTTGGTGAAGTTGTGGTCGGCTGCTGCTTCTGAAAGGTTTTTGCAAAAAAGTTCTGCAATTTCTTGTTTGTTGGTGGAGTGTGTATTTGTGTTGGGGTTGAGGATGCAGTGGATGTGTTTTTGGGGGTTAAGCCTGCAAAATCTTCGATTATTGCTCCAGATTCTTTTGGGTGGGGTGTCGGGGGCTATTTGTTCGCTAAATTGTGTCATACAATTTTTTTTTTAATTTTTTAGGGTAAGTCTAAAAGTTGCGTTAGCTTTTTGCCATCTTCTTTTCTTTTCGTCTCTTATTCCACCAGGGGACGTTGTGGGGGCGGGTCATAGGGTGTGTTTGGGGGATTGATCTGTGCGCGCTGGAAATTATTATTTTGTTTATTGTAGCTGCTTCTTTGTTTATGTTCGTGCTTGTTGGTATCTGTAGGGAGAGTTCTTCTGTTAATTTTGAGAATTGTTCCCAGTTTGCTTTGTCGGTAATAAAGTGAGGTTTGGCTGTTGTGTGTCTGTTGTAGACGTGAAGAGGGATATTATAATCGGGAAGTGGTCGCTGCCATAGAGGTCGTCCTCTGTTTGCAATGTGCTGACAATTTTTAGTTTGGGGCTGCTGAAGGTTACGTCGATGTTCGTTAGTGTGTTGTGTGTGCTTAGATGTGTTTTGGTGAAGCGTCGTTTAGTAGGATGTAGTTTGATTGGGCAATGAATTTTTCTAAAGTTTTCCCTCTAGAGTTGTTTGTATTTGAGTCCCAGTTTCTGTGCGAGCTGTTGAAGTCACCACGTTTCTAATACGGCTTGGAGGTTATAGAGAGAAAAGCTTTGATTTGGTGGCATGTATGCTGATATCAGTCTAAATTTTGGTTTGGAAGTGCATTCTACACAAATTGCCTCAAAATTATTGTTAAGGGTTATTTCTTTTGTTTCGACGGATTTATGAGTTAGAGAGTTAATTCTTTTTGTGTTAGGTTCGTATATTGCCCGCAGTACGAGTTTGTTTCAGATATTCAATAACTCGTATATTTCCAAAGTTATCGATAAAAAACTTTATCGGGAACCAGTTTAAAAATTATATCTATTTCATCTTTAGAGTTAGAGCTCCAAGTCTTCTGGATATATATAGACACTAATGTATTACAATTTCGGTTTTTGTCACATTTTGGATTTCTTAGTTGTTGAGTGTGTCGAGTGTGGTATATGGTTAGCTCTGTTTTGTGATCGACTTTCTCTGTTGTTTTAATCGCGACAAGTTCCTGTTGTTGGAGGAATGTTGGAGCATTTTCGGTGGCTTGTGCTTGTAGTCGACTTCTGGGTTGTTAATACAATTTATGCAAAATTTTTCTTGTGTGCAGGTCTCGTTTTCCTCTGTGTGTATTTTTCCGGAGCAGTTTTTGCATCTCAGGGTCATTGGGATGTAAGGGCGAACTCTTACTCTTTCATACCCAATTCTGATTGACTCTGGAAGGGCGTGCGAGGCGAATATGATTGTTATGAGTCCGGTTTCTTTTTTGTTTTTAGTATTTTTCGCACTTCGGTAATGTTTTGTGTTTTTAATTCATTTAATATTTCTTTTTCGTCGATGTCGCGCAGTTTTTTGCTGTATATTACTCCTTTAGATAGGTTAAGGGATTTATGTTCGTATGCTGTCACTTCTATATTTGCCATGTTTTTGAGTTTGAGTAGTTTGATTGCCTGTATGTTGTTTTTCGTTTTGACTATTAAGAAGCCGGCGCGAGTTTTTTTTTGTATGATACCACTTCACCTCCACATGTGTAGTCTATTTTATTTTATTTTTTTCATAAGAAAGGTTGATATTTTTTCGATGTTTCGTTGTCTTTTCTATTTATTACGATGTATTTTGGTTCGTTTACTTGTGTTTTGTAAGTTTTGTTTCTATCTGGTGGTTCGTTCATGGTTATTGTTTTTGGGTGCCTGCCTGGTGTAACTGTTTATGGCGTGTGTTTGTTTTTTTGTTTTTGTTTTTTTTTTTGTTCTCCTTTGTGTTTGATATTTGCACGTCGCGTGTTTGCTGATAAGCTTTGCGTTTGCGTAGCGGGGTTTTGTTTTGTTTTAATGCAGCACGTCTTATCTCCTGAGAGGTTGAAGTGATACTGAAAAAAATCTTGTTACTTTGTGTTGTTTCATGTTCTTCATGATTATTTTTTCTATTGTGATTATCAAGCTTATTAAATGATCAATTGCATTATTCGGAATAATATCATATGAAAAAAACATGTTATGAGATCGTTTGCTTGACATTTTTTACAAAACGTCTTCACGCTTCAAATAACTTTAGCAAACTAATATACATCAATCCAATGAGAGAACAACGAAATTTCCCCCATGAAGCGACAAAAAGGCGCCATGCATAATAGTCTGCGAGACCTAACGGTAGTTTAACTTCCAGCAACATCAAGAATTACGAATTGCAAGAGGTTTCGAAACGAAATTACGAATTATAAGAGGCTTTGAAACGAATTATTATCGGTAAGAGCATGGCCAAGTAGGCAGAAAAATTACGAATTAACGAGGGGACCGAAATTTATGGCATTTTAACGAATTCACGAAGATTTTTCAAGGGACCAGCAGTTTTTTACGAAATATTGAGGTTTTTCGATTTACGATATATCGATTTATTTACGAATTATCGAGACTCGACTGTATATGTTTTACTTTTGTTGAGGTTTTCTTGATATAAATCGAGATAGTTTTGTAAATGTAGCTGCAATAACAAAAGTTTATTTAATAAAATAAAAATAATAAGTAACAAGTGTACATATTTCAAGTACGCGACGTTTTCACAACTTCAACTTAACAACATGACTGACCGAGCCGACACATTACAACTGACCTCACACAATACTGACTTACTCGATGTGCAGCACAGTGATGCCAATTTGGCCTTTTTCCGGACAGATCTGTCCTGTTTTTAAGCGCTTTGTCCGGAAAAAATAACAAACATCCCCTATCCGGAAATCTGTCCCTTTTTTGTGAATGCGAATCGTGTTCATATTTGCTCAGTTGGTTGGTTGTTTTCCCAGTTGATCGGTTGTTGATGCAACAGAATTTTATTAAATAACATTGCATAGCAGTTTAACAGAACTTTAGCATAAGATATACTAAATTGTGTACTGATATTTGGTTAGGAACAGCGCCAAAATAAGTATAACAGTGATAAATTGATAGTGTAGGAGGCTTATATGTATTATCGATATCGTTTCTTATCTAAAATTCAATTTGAAAAGAGTGATAAAATGCCCAAGGAGATGTATAAAGAAAAATTTCGGGATTGCTGGCTACAGCAGCCAGATTTCAAGTCGTGGATAGCCCGGGATGAGAACGACAATAATAAAGCGTACTGCAAATACTGCAAATGCAGTATAAATTGCAAAATTGACCAAATTCGCGCACATATGCAATACGCCCAAAAAAAAAAAAAATGCTTTAAGCCTCCGGAATGTCCCCAAACTTGTCGCCAGGCACAACTTGTGTTGTATTAGCTATAAGTTGCCAGAAGAGTGCTTGGCGCGTGTTGGATCCATGGCGACATACGAGGCCAGGGAAGAGGAAAATGATAATATAATTGACAATGCCTTGAAATTGTTATAATAAAAAAGAAAAAAATACAAATTTAAAAAAAAAATGTTTTTGTCCTGTTTTCTGTCCTTTTTATTTAGATTTTCTGCCTTTTTTTCCGTATTTTACGGACAGTTTTGCCTTTAAAAAAAAAAAAAAAAAATTGGCATCACTGGTGCAGCATGCTTTTATACTTGCTTCTTTACATAAGGAATATACTAGATCTCTTATTCTAGGAAGTTCTGCCAAAGCCAACGACTGTCCTTACTACATAGATGCTTATTTCTTAAAATATGATGATGATGAGTTTTCTAGACCATTATACAACAATTTTATTACCTCACGAGGCAATTATCTGCGATAGATTTCTGCACTGTGGAGATTTTTGAATATATATTTTTTATTTTAATAACTCATTTGGCAGTTATCTGCGATAGATCTCTGCACTGTGGAAATTTTGTATACATATGTTTTATTTTATTTTAATTATTTTTTTTTTTACATTTACATATTTATTTATTTTTTTTTTCACAAAAATTTCTTTACTTATATCACTTTTTATTTGTCACTGGGTCTTACCTCATATTACATGGTGAATAATATTATTGTGCTCTTCATCTCTAGCGATCCTTGGGTCGTTTGCCCAATTACCAGTATTGGGATATTATTTTGTATATCATAAAAGACGTCCGTGCGACGAGAACGTTCGGTCAGTGTCTCTGCCTTTCACATACACCTTCATACTAACACCTTTCCTCTTCCTCTTCTCCACGGCCACGTTCTTACAAATTTCCTTATAAGAAGCCCTGGTTAGATTGAGCCATCACTCCAGCAAACAATAAAACTACCCAAGGTAACCTTACATGTGGCGCCCGAGCAGGGACCCGGGGCTGGAGGAGGGAGGACAACGACGCATGCAGATAGGAACAGTTACAGTCCATGAGGAGGCAGAATACGAAAACAAAGTTGATCGAATAAGGAAATATTCAATAGAAACGAATGAGGATATTGAAAAAGCAAATGTAGGGGTTTTCGAAATTCGAAAAAATAAGATTGTTTTCTTATGGAATAGAATTTCGAAACATATTCAAGATCTACAAGCCAAATATGAAGCAAACAAGCCGTTTGAAGAAGGGGTAATCGAACTAGAGTTCGATATTTAAAATACAATCAGCGCATTTGACGCAAAGAAAAGTTCCCCAATTCAACCCACTATCCAAGAAAAGGTAGATAGTGTTCCTGGACTACCGAGAATGCAAGTCCCAATATTCTTTGGTGATAAAGATTGGGTGGTGGTAAAGATTGGGACTCATTCGCTCAGCTATTTAGCGACAATAATGAGTCAATACACATAATTAAAAATAAGCTCAAATTTAGTAAAGAGGCCCTTCAACTATATGAAAGCCAAATAAAAAAGACAAAGGACATACAATTGCTGACTGACGTACTGGACTTTTTAGAACAGAGGTTTTACTCAACGTCCGCATCAAAAAAAGAAGAAAAGAAAGTCTTCAGAGCACTACCAATGTGCAATATTGTCCGATATGCAAAGCAGTAGGCCTCAGTGTCACGCAATGCACAAAATTTAAAGCAATGAATCCAAGTGAAAGGCTAGACATTGCTAAAAAGACATACTTATGTCTGAAGTGCTTAAAACACTCAAACTCATATCGGTGTAAAAATAACATAACTTGTTGCTTTTGCAACAGAGATCATCACACAATGCTACATTTAAATATAAATAAAGACAGGGTAAATACAATAATGGCAAATGAAAAGGCCTTATTAGCCACTGCAATAATCAAAGTAAAAGCAAGCAAGGAGAACTATATTGATTTAAGAGCATTGATAGATAGTGGGTCTCAAATAAACGATTATATCTGAGGAGGCCGCACAGTTGTTGAATTTACCCCGAATCAGAAATGAGACAGAAATAAGTGGAATATCAGCAGAAAATACTTGTAGGTCTAAATACAAAGTAAAACTAGATATAAACAAGTAAGAAAGCTGTAGTCGAGACTGCTCGACTACGAAATCCCCTGAGCCCTTCTTCGAACGAATCATATTCCAAGAATGCTTCGTTTCGATTCTCCACGCGTAAGAAACTATACATGCAAAAACACGAACACACACACGCTGATCTATGCTTATACGCCTGTATATGTGTATGCATGTGTGTAAGCATTGCAAGCGTCTTGCTGTCTCGCTGCTTTGTTGCTGCGTCGCAATGCGACGCGTCGCATGGGAAAACTTTGATGATTAATAATTCTGTTTCTAGATGGACAATCGTATTGATTTCTTCAGTTTATGATTATGATATTCATATCTATATGCTAAACCAAACTGCATGTCTCTAGTATTTGAAATGCAGTTTTTTCACATTTGGTGGTGGTGGGGCGAAGTGGGGAATCTGACAAAAACCGAAATTGTATTAAATTAGTATCTATATATATGCAGAAGACTCGGAGATTCTAACTCTAAAGATGAATTAGCTAGAATTTTATAACTGGTTACCGATAATTCCGTTTATCGATAACTTTGCAAATATACAAATTATCGAATTTCTGAAACAAACTCGTACTGCGCGTGCAATATACGGACCTAACACAAAAAGAATGAACTCTCTAGCTTTTGTATCTTCGGAAATCGACGCGTTCAAACATACGGACAAACGGACGGACAATCGTCATAAAAAGAGCCCAACCGGAATCCAAAATCTGACAAAAACCGAAATTGTATTAGATTGGTATCTATATATAAATTAACATCACCCAACGCCAAGCGGCTCCCCTTCCCCATGCCCGTCGCCTCCGCCACTCTACTCTCTGAACCACTCTCTGCCTCCCCACTCCGCATCTAGCCATTGCAACATAGTTGCAGTTACGCTGACAATTTCAAGTGCTGGAATGCAGAGTCGTCACCGGAAACCAATCCGCGGCCTCAGCAACGGTCATGCGAAACCGCTGACATTGCTGTCCCGCCGCCACCGGAGACGCCGCGCCATAGCGAGTTCAACGGCGGCCACGCCGAAACCGCTGACGCTGCAAACGCCGCTGCACCCGCTGCCCCCGCCGCAACACAACTTCAGCACAGCTAGATAAAGGGCCATTTGTCCAAGGAGAGTTAGTCCAATTCTGGAACCGAGGCCGACAACTTGTTTAATTGAATACTAATAAACTATTTACTCTTTATAACGTATACTTCGACTTTCATTTTACAAGGATGAGCATACAATTATTGTAAGTATGTACCCGGATACGGCGCCCGCCAACCTAGAGTGGCGTCGCAACCGTTAATTTATATGCAGAAGACTCGGAGACTCTAACTCTAAAGATGAATTAGCTAGAGTCTTATAACTGGTTCCCGATAACCGTTCATTGGCGGCCGAGCAGGGACCACTTCTCTTTCGCGGTGTGCGTGATGAACAAATAATTTCTCTAAATAAAAAAACAAAAAGTGATGTGAATAATAAAAAAAAATTATATTTCTGTCGGCGGCATGTGGCAATAATAAAAAAAAATGTATGAAAAAAATTAAATAAAACGATAAAGAGAATGAATAAGATACAGAACATAAAGAATAAACGAAATCCCATATGAACGAATAAAAAAATAAGATGTAAGAAAAATAAAAAATTAATGATATGCTAAGTGTGGCCGACGGAATAATAACAAATACGTTTAAAATAATAAGAGAATTTGTGCGCGCACTATCATACAAAGAAGAGCTTGTGTAAATAAAAATGTGTACGCACTCTCCTTTTGCAGGAGGTGCGGGGGTTCGCAGCTCGGTATAATAAAATAAACTTTGGAAAATGCCGACGGCAAATTATTAGTGGGCAGTGCACTATCATGTGTGATGTCGGGGTTCGACTCCCTGTCGTGCGGCGTTATTCCAATTAAAATTTATATTAAATCGTGATGTGAATCTCTGCAACTGACATCGGCGGCCAAAAAATATTGGTGGACATTGAATGTCGGGGTTCGACTCCCCGTCGTCCGAATGCCAAGGTGATAACATGCACGCACACGTGATCGGAAGTGGTCTCAGTTTAGTTTAAGAGAGAACCACTGTGGCAGCTTCGACCTGCAAGTGGCATACAAAAAATTATGCGAGAACTGCGTGTGCAAGTGCGGTAAGTGCAAAGTGGGTGTGTGATTTAGTGCTGTGTTCCGTTGGAAAAGCCGTGCAATCAAAAATAAAAAATAAAAAAATAAAAAAAAAATAAAAATAAAACAAAAAAAAATTAGATATTGCGTTCGGCTGCCCAACGGTTCGTGGAGTCATCCTTACCCCAATAGGCTGTAATAGGCTAAAAAGGATAATAAGGACCTCCCGTTAAGTGCGAAATGATCAACACCGCCACGCACGAAACATTGCACCGCGCAGTTACCTTAAAATAACAATTAATAAAAAATAATAATAGAAATGATAACAGTACTAAAACGTGCCTATTTTCCTCGAATTTTATTTGATGTTTTATTAATTACCGTTTTATGTCTTCAACAGCTAGAGAATACAACACAACATATACACGACTTACACACATACCTAAAAGTTCGGGTAAGTGATACGTTGTCTTTTTTTCACTTTGCGTATTATTGTTTAAATAATTTAAAGTAAAAATTGGGAAAAAATTATATTATAAAAAAAGTTATATTGAGATTTATAAAAAGAAGAGAAAAGTTTTTATTATTTCTTGACATTGGTGGAATTTCTAAGGAAAAAACTTGCTAATTTCCGTACTAATACTTACTCCTTGTCCTGATTTTGAAACTGAAAAGCAGTAGCAGAATGGCCGAATTCGAACAAGAAATGAGAGAAACACTGGAAAGGGTTAATGCTACTTTATCGTTACTAACTAATCAGAATGCCACCCAGAGAGAAGAATTAAACTCGGCTCTCGCCAAGATTAGTTCTCTCGAGAGTGAGCGTGAAACATGCAACAATCCGACTGTGGAGGAAGTGAGACCTTTAGCTCGTCCTCGCACTACTTTCGATTTAACAGAATGTAACAAGATACCGGATTGTGTAAAAGATTTACAGGTTTTTGACGGTAATGCCTCTGAATTTGAATCATGGGCTAATAGGGTCGAGTGTATCTTATCTGACTACGAATTAATAAGAGACAAGCCGCAGTATAGGGCAATAATTCTGTACATTCGACAGAAGATAAGGGGACCGGCGGACGTAGCCTTGAATTCTTACGGAGCGGTAGATGATGACTGGCCAGGTGCAAAACGCGTCTTAGCTCTGCATTATGCAGACAAGCGAGACTTGTGCACACTGGAGTCCCAATTAGGAAACATGTTTCAAGGATCCGATAGTATTGACGTTTACTTTAACAAAGTATATGGTCATTTTTCTTTAATAATGGGAAAGTTGAGGAATGGGTCCTACTCCGCTGAAGTAGCCTCCGAATTCGCCGATATTTACAAGAGGAGGGCACTACAGTTTTTTGTGACAGGACTAAATGGCGACTTGGCTAGATTACTTACGTTGCACGAGCCGAAGGATCTCCCAGAGGCACATACTTTGTGCAACGAGTTACAGAATGTGAGCATGAGAGGAAGTCCCATGTTTACCGCGAGAGCCGCTTCTCTTGGCAATATACGTCCGATAGGACCTGTACCTGGTACCTCACGTTCCTTCGTGAACAATGGTAATAATGGTCACTACGCTACTCCTCAGGCGGTTCCCAGAGCACCGTTCGCTCCAAGATATGGGATGCAGGCACCAAGGCCAGCCCTGAAGATGGAGTCTAATCAATCAGGCCAGACACAGAGGTCAACGATCTCTGCTCCAGGCAGTTTTAAAAGGGCTCCTAGCGGCAACGCTAATCCGTTTCGAAAAGCCCAAAGACTTTATCACGTAGAGGGTTCGAATGACGAAGAAACCGTGAGAGGAGACGCTTACGTCGAGACGAATGCGTCTCATGCGTCAAACGGTCAGGCAAACCAGCCTGTCTTGGTCGAACACTCATCACAAGAGGATGAGTCGAATCAGACCGAAGAAGGCTTGGAACAGCTGAACGAGGGGCAAACAAATTTTATGACAAATGCCTCTCTAGCGTACCATATATAGAATATTGTACGCAGGACGGGGCAGAGCTTCAGTTCTTAATAGACACTGGAGCTAATAAAAACTTTATTCGCCCCAAAATAGCCTCCGGTTGTACGGATTTGACGAAGCTGTTCTTAGTACAATCCGCTGGAGGCAGCATTTAGATAAGTCACACGTGAGGAACTAAAATTCCCAGAAACCCACATATGTCAAGATTGAGTCTAAAATTTCTTTAATACGCCATAGCCAAGTTAAAGACTTCGTGTCTCTAACCGACTTGTCATCACTCATCATTTAACTCACAAAATGAAATGTTTGCTCCACATAACACAAGAATTGTTTAATTTAAGCACATTATTGTATTAACAACACACTTTCCATACCAACACAACATATAACCTAGACTAAACAAAGATTGTATAATTTAAGATATTATTGTACTACTAACACATTTCCTATTGTCAGAACAATATTACTCCCATCTCTGTATCTAGCGTCAACAGGGGCACTCCACAGCTTTAAATACGATAGCCCCATCGTCGCATTAAAACAAGGCAGTGGTTGGAGAGTGGACAGATACTTCAATCTGATCCACTTAGTGAAGTTGGACGAGATTGAGGCGGCCATCGAGGGAACTAGAAAAGAGGCCCAGGAATTGAATGGGCAGACCCGCGTCTTGACTTTACACCATCTGGAGCAGGCACAACGCATGCTTTCTAAAATGGCAAGAACGCGAAGAACTCGTTCGATTAACTGGCTGGGATCGGCGTGGAAATGGATTGCGGGTTCACCAGACGCTTCGGACTGGAGCACAATTCTCAACGTACGGAATAATCTGGTACAGAATAATAACCAACAATACAAAATCAACGATAGGTTGTTCGAGTCATCAAAACCGTCGCTAGATAAGCTGAATGACATCATAGAGAGAGTCAACACCATCAGCGACAACGAAAAGGCCGCCGTGACCACCTTGCATAAGGCAATTCTGCTGGAAAGCCGGGTGGGTGAACTAAGCAGAGCTTGTCAATTCGCAAAAGCTGGCCTGGTTAACAGCAACTTGCTGGACGAAGAGGAGATACGAACGCTACTCAAAGAAATGGGCTCGCTACCCTACCAAAGCGCGGTAGAAGCAACAGAGTTCGCAAAGCCCATCATAGTGACAAATGGCACGACACTTCTATATGTACTAGCGCTGCCAAAAGTCATTGCCAAAGAATATCAGATGTTGCTCATCCGACCAACAATCACTTCAGGGAAGCAGATAGATTCCAATCATGGGAAACTACTGTTGGCCCAAGATGAAACTTTCGCCATCACCAAAAGTTGCCTAACTATAGGCAACACCAGTGTCTGCGCAGAAGAACACCTAGTCCCACTGAGCGAAACCGATTCTCTCCCAAGGATACTGAAAGGGGGCAACGCCAAATGTCACTACATCGCATCCAACAAGCGAGTTGTCGAGTTGCTGGAGGATGGAACCCTATTCCTCACCAACTATAATGGGACGGTCACAGCCGAGGGTCACGACTACCAGCTCGAGGGATCATTTTTGATACATTTTTCGAACGAAACTGTAAAACTCGACAATAGGACCTACAGAAGCCACTCCCGTACACATCTAGTGGCAATCCCTTCGGTCATTACTAATTTGACCAGCATGGGATACAATTTGAACATGGAGCTCATCCATAATCTTAGTGAGCACAATCTGGATTTGCTAAAAACCATGCGTAGAAGACTTACGGCCTCAATAACAACAGAAATCGCCGCAGTCATACTAGTAATCGCAGCTATCCTCCTGATGTGGAAAAGAATAACACGCAAGCAGACACCTGCAGCCAGTACCGATGCAGAGGCCACCCCAGAAACACAGAAGGAAGCCACTGCACCAATCACCGACCAAAAAGCCGTCTGATCTGCGGGACGCAGATACTTAAGGGGGGAGGAATTAACATCAGCCAACGCCAAGCGGCTCCCCTTCCCCATGCCCGTCGCCTCCGCCACTCTACTCTCTGAACCACTCTCTGCCTCCCCGCTCCGCATCTAGTCATTGCAACATAGTTGCAGTTACGCTGACAATTTCAAGCGCTGGAATGCAGAGTCGTCACCGGAAACCAATCCGCGGCCTCAGCAACGGTCATGCGAAACCGCTGACATTGCTGTCCCGCCGCCACCGGAGACGCCGCGCCATAGCGAGTTCAACGGCGGCCACGCTGAAACCGCTGACGTTGCAAACGCCGCTGCACCCGCTGCCGCCGCCGCAACACAACTTCAGCACAGCTAGATAAAGGGCCATTTGACCAAGGAGAGTTAGTCCAATTCTGGAACCGAGGCCGACAACTTGTTTAATTGAATACTAATAAACTATTTACTCTTTATAACGTATACTTCGACTTTCATTTTACAAGGATGAGCATACAATTATTGTAAGTATGGACCCGGATACGGCGCCCGCCAACCTAGAGTGGCGTCGCAACCGTTAATTTATATGCAGAAGACTCGGAGACTCTAACTCTAAAGATGAATTAGCTAGAGTCTTATAACTGGTTCCCGATAATTTCGTTTATCGATAACTTTGCAAATATACAAGTTATCGAATTTGCAATATACGGACCTAACACAAAAAGAATGAACTCTCTAGCTTTTGTATTTTCGGAAATCGACGCGTTCAAACATACGGACAGACGGACAGACGGACGGACGGACAGACGGACATGGCTATATCAACTTTTCTCCTCACCCTGATCAAGAATATATATACTTTATGGGGTCTGCCACGCCTCCTTCTGCCTGTTACATACTTTTAACAAAACCAATTTACCCTGATTTCCCATTTTTCAATGGACTCAGGGTATAAAAAACAACAAAATCAAAAAAAGAGCAACTCAAAGTTGAGGCCATAATATTATCAAAATTAATGAAGGGGCTACCAGTGAATAAAGTAAATGTAGAAACAGATAAATGGCACAGGTACAGTTTAACTGTAACCCCCCCAATTTTATAAACCAGGTCGAGTAGACATAATAATAGGAGCAGACTTATATGCACACGTACTAAAAATGGAATAGTAAAAAAATATATGGATTACTCGGACAGAATACAAAATTTGGTTGGATTGTATCAGGTTGTACAACGATAGTAGCAACAAAAAGAAGCAAAAGGAAGCAAAAAGAAGCAAGAGAAACAAAAAGAAGCAAAAAGAAAGAGATGCCCAAATCAGAAGAAGGGCAAATAGAGCAAATAAAGGATGAAAATTGTCATCCAGTTAGATGGCCACTACGAATAATAAAAGAAGTTCCCAAGTCGTAAAAATTAAATCACAAGAAGGTTCAGTTACACAACCTATCAACAAAATATGCCCACTGGGTATACTATATGCAATAAGAAAATGTAACGTAAAGAAACGATTAAAAGCTATAGCCTTTCCTGGTCCTATATAATTTAGAATCCAAATTTACAAAATTATTTATTTTATTTTGTTAATATGTTGACAATTCTTGAGTCAAATTTAAGATAATTAAAATTATATAAACATAAAGCCTAAACAAAAGTACAAAACATTGAAAATAACAATGAATGAATAATCCGTGGTGCACTGTGGTAATTGTAAGGGGCGATAGTTTCTGGTAATTCGGGAACGAACAAAGAAATGGAGCCGCATTAGCAAGCTGGGCGAGTTAATGTTACAAATGATTAAGTTATGTAGGAATGTAATACCTAAAATTGTCCTACGATTGACGAATGATGGCACGTCAATAAGTAGAAGCCTACTATAATAGGAAGGTAAACGAAAATTAGATCCCTTAAAGCAAAGAGTAGAAACTGTTTCTTGACCGATTCAATCCGATCCTGATACAGTTTTTATTGCGAAGACCATATAACTGAACAATATTCTAAGATAGGGTGCACAAGTGAAATAAATAACTGCTTCGTAATAAATGGATCTTTAAATTCCTTAGACCATCGTTTAATAAGGCCAAGCACACATTTGGCTTCATTTGTGATGGCAGAAATATGCAGATTGAAATTAAGTTTAGTGTCAAAGAGAACGCCAAGATCTTTGATGGTAAAAATGCGTTTTAAGGAAATATTATTAATATTATAGTCAACAATGTGTGGAATAGTTCGACAGAAGGTCATACTCATACACTAAGAGTAATTTAAGTGCAATTGATTAACCTCACACAAACATTAAAATGCATTAAGGTCATCTTGAAGGTGTGCATGCTCAATCAGACTATAATATGAAAGGCAAAGTTTTACATCATATGCACACATAAATATAGTTGAATGAGAAATACAACTTGACAGATCATTTATAAAAAGAGAAAATAGTAAAGTTCCTAAATGATTCCCCTGAGGAACACCCGACGTAACAAAGATTAGTTTAGAAATTGATGATCTCAGCAAAACTCTCTGAGTTCCATCCTCTAAGTAGGATGAAATCCACGATAAAAGTTTAGGGGAAAATCCTATGCGATCCAGCTTTAAAATTAACAAGTGACGGTGAACTGAGTCAAATGGTTTACTGAAGTCAGTATAAATAACATCAGTTTGCATTCTATTCGAAAAACTGTCGATTACTAGGTAAGTGAATTCTGATAAATTCGTAGCGGAGCTCTGTAAATCAATCGGATACATATATCAAAATAGTCATGGCCCCACACTCCCATATGTAATACTGCACTTCCCAAATATAACACAACCACTAAAATTCTGAATAGATACAGGTTCCACCTTTTCGTTATTAAGACCCCGCATTCGCCAAAGAAAATACCATTCTCGTCCTAAAGGACAATATCACTATTACAACTGTTTTGCACTCTAGAAAACAAGACCACTTTAACCTTACCAACCTGTTCAACAACAGTAGAGCAACTTGCGAAATTACTAATGTGGGACAGCAACCTCGTATTTCTGTACCCATAAAGGGACTACTACTCATCCTCAATGTTAAGAACTACAATATCACATCCTAAAGCCTACAGCGACAGTAGAGATCAAGGATCTCGACTCACTCACTGTAGAGTCCGAAGTGGCTGAGGCAGTGCATAAAGTCATCGCCAACACAACAGTTGACTTGCGGATAAAAGTCACTGCTCCGAACAGCCGAGAGCAGGTAAGAGCTTTCGTAACACTGGAAAGCCAATTAGCGGAGACGCTACTCAACCTACAACTTAAAATAGGTTTTGTCAGCGTCAGGTCCAGGATGTGCCAAACCATCCGCAGATGCTACCGATGTTTCGGGGTCGGTCACCTACAGACCAATTGTACGGGACCAGACCGAAATGGCGGAGGCCAGTGGACAGCTGCTACAAGAGAGCAACCTAGGAAATTGTTACGTCGACGGTTCAGGGATGTCGTAGTAATTAGCTGCTACCTAACACCTAGCGACGACTTAAACACTTTCCAAATTAAGCTAGACGCAATAGAGGACCCGCTCATGGATCGACGGAAGCCTTTCATTGTGGCAGGCGATCTCAACGGACGAGCAGTATATTGGGGTATGCCCTCGACTAACTCTAGAGGGCGTAAAATCATGGATATGGCCGCTAGGACTGGGCGAGATGTAGCAAGCCGCGGTAACAGACCCACATTTCACAGGCCAGGATACGAAGGCACTATTCCGGACATAACCCTTGCATCTCAGTACATTATAGATCGGATCAAGGACTGGAAAGTATTAGACAACTTCACTGGTAGTGATCATGAGTATATCTCATACACCTACCAGAATAATAGACGACAAGCACCCCCCGCGCGTCCCTTAAAAAAAACCTTACAGATAGGATATAAATAAAATTGATACGGTAAAATTACTCACCGAACTAGACAGAAGTGAGCGACAATTCGATGAGGCATTGAGTACGAACCACATTGTCGAAAGAAGCCTTACAGCCATGGTAAAAGCTTGTAACGTTTCGATGGCGGCAGGCATACTGGTGGAACCACGATATCGCAGAAAAAATACGAGTATGTATACAGTGCAGAAGAAAACTGACAAGAGCACGACGCACTGGAAATTTCATTTTAGAAACGTTAGCAGTAAAATATGCGAGAAAGAAGCTGTCGATTGCTATCGCTCGCAGCAAACACGATAAGTGGAAGAAACTCTGCAAAGATGTAAACAGAGATCCCTGGGGACTTGGCTACAAAGTAGTCATGAAAAAACTGAGGAACTCTGGAGCACCAAACCACACACCAAACATGGATGATGAAACGATGGATCACATAGTGGAAACGAATGCGCGGGCAGCTGAGGAAGGAGGAAGAACTCCAGATTGCGGCACTCTCCCTGTAAAATAAAAAATGCCCGGGACCAGCCAGTATACTGGCAGAGATACTGAAGGTGATAGCAACAGGACGACTAACTTTTCTCCTTAGAATGTATAACGCATGTCTAAAACAAAGATTATTCCCAGAAGTATGGAAAGAGCAGAGACTTGTGCTCATCAGCAAAGGCAAAGGCGATCCCAACACCCCATCGGCATACCATCCATTGTGTATGCTAAATACAGCTGGCAAGCTGTTAGAAAAGCTCCTGAAACCAAGGCTACTAGCTGCAATAGTTGCCGCTGGAGGACTCAGCCCCAGACAGCATGGTTTCAGGGTCGGAAAATCCACAATGGCAGCTATTGATGAAGTAGCAGGTAGCCAGAGCAACGAAAAGAGGAAATGCATACTCGCTCCTAGTTGTTCTACTAGTAACGCTTGACGTCAAAAATGATTTTAATAGTGTTAGATGGAGTGATATGCTTGCTTCCCTGGAGCAACGTTTTCGAATACCGAAGTACCTAGTGCATATGATGAGAAACTACTTGCAGGATCGAGTACTCCTGTATGCCACACAGACTGGTACAAAACGCTATAGAGTCATTGGAGGGGCTGCACAGGGGTCGATTCTAGGACCCCAACCGAAATAGATTTGCGAGTAAGCAGAAATCAAATAAGGACCCAGAGGACAGTGAACTATCTAGGCGTTAGACTAGATAGCAAACTCATTTTCTGGGAACAGCTGAAGCTCGAAACGATAAAAGCAGCTGCAGTAACGGGCTCTCTGAGTTGACTGATGGCAAACGGTCCGACGGAAGGGAAACGGAGACTCCTTATAGAAACGACGAACGCTACACGACTCTATGGTAGCGAAGTATGGGCGGATACTCTACAGGCGGCAGTAAGGTGAAAACCGAAAAACCGGCAGCAAACCATAGCCTCTTGGCAGGCGAGATCGTCATCCCAAAGATATGGATGATGGACGGCAAAAATAATGCTCTATCTAGAGCAGTGGATAAATAGAAAGCACGGTGAAACATCTTTTTATCTTACACAAATGCTCTCCGGTCATGGATACTTTCGAAAGTACCTAAATAAGATGGGGAAAACTGACGAATCCAGCTGTATTCACCGCGAAAATACAATGGACAACCCAGAACACACTTTCTTTGACTGCGAAAGGTGGTCAGAAGAGAGAACCGCATTGGCAGCGTCTGTCGGCGAAGTCAAAGTAGAGACAATAGTACAGAAAATGTGCAGCAGCATAGATGTGTATGTATGTATGTGACTTCGCCAAAAATGTTCTGCGGCGAAAGAGAGGGTAACGCTCAGATAGAGCATATTCGAGGGCACCACCTTGAAGTTTAATGCGGGATAGTTCCTGGTTGCAGGGTGGATTTTGAGCCCTAGAAGAGGAGGTTTTTTTTAGTCAGTAAGCAGTCATGCAGTCCGACACACCAGCCAGAGCGACGAGTCAGGTGACTGACGGTGCATAAAGCATTTTTACCTACCTCAGCCAAAAAAAAAAAAAAATATATATATATATATCACATCCGACTGCCTGTCTGATAAAACATGATCTCGATAGATGGTATAAAATATGTCGACACAGATACATCAATAGTCGAGACATTTAAGATCGATCTGCCACATGTACACAGCTTAACTACAATTCCTACAAGCAAAGAATTGAACATACAAGACATATACCTCAACGACATAGAAATCGATTACCTGATCACCCGTATTAGAGACAAGGCAACTACACATCTGATAGTCGTCTATGTCCTCATAATAATCACTCTAATGGTACTACTGGCCACATGGATCTACAAGCGAAAATCCATTGTCTTCACGCCCAACGACGTCTCTACTATTTTCACTCAGGCCCAACCTTCGTTGCCCTCGTTATGGCCATCGTTCCAAGTTAGGGGGGAGGAGTTATCGGTGGCGGTAATCCCCTACCCCCACCTTAACCACTGCAGCTGGGTCAGTCAATCCATACAAAGCCCACGCAGTACTCGATCGCCAGCATTTAAAAAATAAACAAAGCGAAGCATGCAACGTTCGGCGCACAGACGAGTCCAGTTTTAATACATAAACCAGCTATATATTGTACATATATATAATATACATAGTCTCTGCGCAGACGATAGAAATAGGAATGTTGAAGAAAATATACACACTTGAAACTTAGCACTCAAACGAAGCGGACGTCTTTTATAATATACAAAATAATATTCTAATACTGGTAATTCACGCACTCGTTGTGGCAATGCAACTGAACTGAACTTGAGCGAGGAGCCAAGCATAAGTGTTAGGATAACAATTTGATCCAACATTCACTCGCGAGATTGGGGAACCCAATAAAACCCAATCGAGATCAATACAAAAATAATACATTTCAGTTTAATCTTAATACCTAAAGTAAAATATTAACTTCATTAATTCATGTTTTTTTTAATTAAGAACTTCAATTCATATGATATATGAAATACAAAATATAATTAAATGGCTGAATAAATATATAATGTGGAATTTCTTTACAATACAATACATCTTTGAGTTATATATTGTTTCCAGAACTGTTAAGTTGAACCACTCCTTGGCCGTTGCATTAACAAATTCACCACGTTTTGCAATTTCAATAGGAATACTTGATTCCAAATGTTCGTATTCAGAAAACAATGTAATGTCTTTAATAAGATGGTCTGAAGCTCCCGAATCCAGAATAAAATCTACCTCACTTGCGTTAATATCATGAATGCAAAACTCCAACCTGCCTGTGTTGTTGATATTTGAGCTTGTTTTCTTTAGTACTTATATCTTTGTTTGCAAAATTCGAATTTTCTTCCTGCCTTTTAAAATAAAAACAATATTTCTTTAAATAACCTGCTCATCCACAGTGATAACATTTAAGCTTTTACTTACACTTGTTTTTCATTGGCTTTCTATTCTATTTGTATATCTGCTTTTTCTTTAAAATGCTCTGTTGCATTTTATTTCCAATAGCTTGCAACACTTTAGCACTTTAATCTTTCTTCACCCTTTTTAATTTAATTTCATGATCTAAAAGTCGTGTTTTTACAGATGCTAATGTTAGATAAAATTCTGATAGTGTCTCTATAGCCGTTATAACTCCATCATAGCTTGCTGGAAGTCTTAAAAGTAAATGGGAAATTTGATCCATTTCATCTAACTTGCCTCCTGATGCAATAAATTCAGTAATTAGATCATCAAAGGAATTAAAATGATTTTGAAGTGGAGTATCATCCTTTAATTTCAACGCCAGTCATTGTTTACGTACTGAGAGCTGGTGTACCCAACTCCTAATGAAATATACACTTTGCCTTTCCTTCTGTCATCTCCAGTTGTTCCTCATCAATTACTTTCAACAAATCGTTTTCTTCCAGCAAACCCCTTACTCGAAAATTTTCAGATTATTTTATATTTCTCTTTACTTTATCCATTCTTATATACTTCTACAACTTTTTCTTTGCTTTGCTGCGCGCTAATTGGTTTTACTGGTTTTACTTTTTCCGCGAATTTCCGCTTAGCGCCAGTTGAGAAATTATTTGGTGGCAAATTCAAATAAATATCTTACACAAAATGTATTTTTATTCAATTCAACAAACAGGTATCCAATTATTTAATTGCTATTATGTGTCTGGGCCCATAACCTATTGAAAAATGTATTATTTTAAGTATTATACCAGACTAGAACTGTTTATTTTTGATTTTAATGACCGCACGACTCGTCGTCGCAACGCAACTGAAACGAACTTGAGCGAGGAGCCAAGCATAAGTGCCAACAAGCGAAAAGACAAGTATTTGTCTAGTAGTAAAAAAAGTACCGTTCAATCAGATGCTTGCTTTAAACCATTGTTAAAAGACTCTGTATTACTCAATCGTGGCTTTGAACATAGAATCGTATAACTGACTCATTCATATTCTCAGCTTTGCATTGTTGTGTTAGTGATTTTGCTTCTTTCAACGCTTTTAAGCTCGCGCTCACGACTTTGATCTTTCGTCCGATCGGCCCGACACTCATTGCTCGAAATTTCTAACGCATCCGCGTGCTTCTCGCATTCGCAACCTCTTTTATGCGCTCAAGCCGCTCTTCTTCCTTTACCACGCGATTCCCCTCAGCAACGGCAAGGCAACTTCACAACGGCGTGTGCTCTCTGCTCTCTTCAGAGCTTTCACCGCGACGTGCAAGGTTGCATTGCCGACTGTCAGGATTTGCGCACGCTCGGTTTACAATTCAAATTACAAACTTATATTCTAACAACTTATTTCTTACTAACTACAAAATTAATTACTTACAATTTATCTCTTACTAATTACAAACCTTTTTATTAACAATCTTTTCTTACTAACTACAAAATTTATTACAAACAATATTTTCTTACTAACCATAAATAGTTCATGTAAGGCGGTTCAGCCAATGAGCCGCTTTACACATTAAACAGCAAATACAGATGGGATACACACACATAAAACACATCCAACCATCTCTTAATGTAAGACTTAACATAATAAAATGTTTAGCAAGTTTAACTGCAACACCCACACACTTGTAAACATAACAAAAGCCACACTTATCGCAGCAAACCATAGCCTCTTGGCAGGCGAGATGGTCATCCGAAAAATATGTATGATGGACGGCAAAAATAATCCCCTATCTAGAGCAGTGGATAAATAGAAAGCACGGTGAAACATCTTTTTATCTTACACAAATGCTCTCCGGTCATGGATACTTTCGAAAGTACCTAAATAAGATGGGGAAAACTGACGAATCCAGCTGTATTCACCGCGAAAATACAATGGACAACCCAGAACACACTTTCTTTGACTGCGAAAGGTGGTCAGAAGAGAGAACCGCATTGGCAGCGTCTGTCGGTGAAGTCAAAGTAGAGACAATAGTACAGAAAATGTGCAGCAGCATATATGTGTATGTATGTATGTGACTTCGCTAAAAATGTTCTGTGGCGAAAGAAGTATGACCTAGACGCAGGCACAGAGAGGGTAACGCTCAGATAGAGCATATTCGAGGGCACCACCTTGAAGTCTAATGCGGGATAGTTCCTGGTTGCAAGGTGGATTTTGAGCCCTAGAAGAGGAGGTTTTTTTTAGTCAGTAAGCAGTCATGCAGTCCGACACACCAGCCAGAGCGACGAGTGACTGACGGTGCATAAAGCATTTTTACCTACCTCAGCCAAAAAAAAAAAAAAAAGAGATATATATATATATATATATATATGTCGAGGCGTAATTAGTAAATGACACTCTAGTAGAACATATTTGACAATTGGTGAATGCGCTTTGATCCGTTATTCGCCAGATGGTCAGCGTAGTTAGATGCAAATACGCAGAAATGTTTCGAAAGGTTCTAAGTGGCGTACGTGACCAAATAAGGTTTGAAGGAGGTTTGAGGAAAGAGTTGCACAGGAGATAATTGTTGTGGATGCAATCTTGAGTCACTGAGAGAGAAAGAGATCACTGTATATTCTATTACAATAGAATGTGTGTGAGCGATGTGGTATTGATGCTGAAGGCATTAATGATTAGACAGTGGAAGTAGACGGTGCACCCAGGATTTTTCGCCATACGCAATTAACCCTGACAATGTCTGCCGACCAAGATAACGATAATAATAGCGCCCTGACATCAGAAGTGGGATCCGGCTCGCTACCTAATGAAGTAAATGAACCGTGGCGAGTGTTAATGGAAGTGCAAAATAAAAATTTAGTCGACAGTTTCACTCAAAACCTCATCGAGATAAGACGTGTTACTTCTGCGTTCCTGTGGTGCTCAAAGAGCAATACAAAAACTCTTATCAGTTAGATCAGACAAACAAACAAGTGCACATAACAGAATACGAAAATAAAAAAACAACAAAAACTAGAGACACAAACCAAAGTGCTGGGCCTGAGCCCATAAAACAACAACAATGCTTAAACCGCCCAACAAAAACACAGCAACAAATCCAAACCACAGCAAATATCAAATTCTAAACAACCCAAAATACATTATAATTAACAGAAAAGACAACAAATCGTTCGAAAATGTATCACCATTTCTAATTAAAAAAACAATAGACCACACATGTGGAGGAGAAGTTGAAATATGCAAAAAAAAACCCCGCGCCGGCACCCTATTAATCAAAACCAAAAACGCCTCACAAACAATGAAATTACTAAAAATAAAAAAATATGACCGATATCCAAGTAGAAGCCACTGAACACAAGACACTAAATTTTTCCAAGGGATTAATCTACTGCAACGAATTACGAAACATAGAGGAAGCAGAAATACTAGACGAACTTAAACCTCAAAGCGTAATCGAAGTGCGTAAAATACTATAGAAACAAGAGCAAGGCATGGCAGAAACGGGACTTATAATCATTACATTCTCCACACACAATCTTCCAGAAGCAATAAAAATTGGATACGAAAGTGTAAGAGTTCGCCCGTACATCCCTCTACCTCTGAGATGCAGAAAATGCCTACGATTTGGCCACCCAACACCGATCTGCAAAAATCTAGAAGAAACATGCAAAAATTGCTCTCAAAGTACACACTCCACTGAAAATGAAACATGCACCAACAAGAAGTACTGCCTAAATTGCAAAAATAACTCCGAAATTGACCCCAAGCACCGCAAATGTCCAACATTCTTGAAACAACAAGAATTAGTAGCAATCAAAACTATAGAGAAGGTTGATCACAAAACAGCTTTATCAATTTACATCGCTCGCCATAACCTGCAACCTAGCAACAGCTACGCATCAACATTGAGCAAAGCTGCAACAAATCAAGACGCTTACTCAACAACATCGACACCGAATAACCATACTAAATTATCATCTGCCCAACAAACGAACACCTCAACACTACCCATAACCTACCACGACCCGTTACAAGAACACCCTAGGATCTCAAGGCCAAGCACATCGCACCAACACCATCGCAAAGAAGACATGGAAATGGACGTAGTCGTCCTCGCCAACTCACAAAATCTAGCAAGCGAAAAAACAAACGACCTAAAACTAAGAATATTCCCTAAAGGAAAAAACAAGACCCTTTCAACAAACCTCAAATACACAAAACCCAACCTACCAAATCCAAAAACTTCAAAAAAAGCAAAACACAAAGACAACAACGACAGCGACAGTATTTAACACTTAAAATAACAATGACCCCACACGCTGTAATCATTACAAAAACTGACTCACAACACCAAATTTATCTCTTTAAATATAAATAAAACCAAATGACCATTAAAATCATTCAATGGAACATAAACGGTTACACAAATAATTACAGCGAACTACAAACAATAATCAAACAAGTAAGAACGTTGCAGTTAGGCGCAACTAACTGCGATATACTTTGTTCCCATAGGTGCATCTTATTTATTTAATAAACATTTAATTAACGAAATATTTCGGCAATTAGAAAACGTATGTACGTACATGGCAAGCAACAATCGTTTTTCCTACACATACATACAGATTTGCACATGTACACACTATACGAGTATACACACAATTTTCTATGTATGCATACAAAAGTTTGCATGCCAGAATATTCTAAGAATTGTGACTGAATTGGGAATTTTTCGAATTTTTAGTTTTGTCAGAGACGCTCTAGCAATGCCTTATTTGGTTTTAGTTAACGAATGCCAGGTCAGGGCAGTGGCGCTGGTGGTAAGCGCTATGCAAGCGCTATGCAAGCGCTATGCAAGCGCTATGCAAGATTGTATTGTTTTGTTTTGTTTTGTCACAAGCTGCTGATCAGCTGACTAGCTGATCAGCTGTGAATTTATTTAGGTTTAGCTAACGATTACATGTTGTTTTCAAAACACCTGGGTTCGAATACCGCTGGAAACTTTTTATTTATTAATCGAAAATTATAAATTTTGTTTTTTAAATTCATTAATATTATTATATTTATGTTAAAATGCATTTTGCCATCTTAGCAATTGCTACTAAGCTATTATATGCATGAATTATGCAGTTGGCCACAACAAACTTCTTTGCCGATTTGCCACGCCCCCAGTGGGCGTAGACGCATAATTTTGCCAGTTTTTAGAAAGGGCCGAGGCTAACATGACTGCAAAATTTGGTTGCTTACATTCCAAAAATGCGAAAATTACGGGGTATTTTTCGATATGCCACGCCCCCAAAGAGGCTGAAAAATTATTTTTGGGGCATCGATAGAGGAGAATATTAGTAACTCAACTTTTCAAGCTTCTAGCTCTAAAACTGTAGGAGATATAAACTTTTGCGGTTTGCCACGCCCACTGTGGGCGTAGATATATCTACCATAGCTTATTGATCTTGGGTTGTCAACCCGAGTATACATGCAAAATTTCAAGTCTCTAGTGCCAATAGTGTTCAAAATATAGCACAATTTGAAAAATCACTATTTATTCAGGTCCGATTTGCCACGCCCCCAATGGGCGTAGACATATAACTTTTTGATCGATCTTCTTAGAATCATAACATTAACTCACATGCAAAATTTCAGCGTTCTAGCTTTAACGGTGTAGAAGATACGTATTTCCCGATTTGCCACGCCCCCAATGGGCGTAGATATATCCGCCATAGCTTTTTGAACTTGAGTTGTCACCCCGAGTATACATTTCAAATTGCAACTCTCTAGCTCATCATCTAGTATGATAACTTAACTATGGGCGGAAGAGTTTTCCGATTTGCCACGCCCCTAGTGGATCGGGAAAATTTTTACACTTTATAATTCGGGAGCATATATGAGTATATCTTTAAAATTTCAAGTCTCTAGCTCTAATAGCGCCGAAAAATATTGCGTTTATACGGACAGACGGACGGACCTCTTATTTTATCCCTTCAAGAAACACACATAATACACACAAAATCCATACCTATACCCAACAACTACACCTTAATAACAAAAAACAGTTCACCCTCCCACGGGGGTGTAGCTTTACTGATACACAACTCCCTACAAACCAGAGAAATTACCCTGAACGTTGACTTCGACGCAGTATGCGCAAATTCAGACTAATTTCAGCCTACATAGCACCAAATTAGGGATTTTCTATGATAAATCTCCAAAATGTTCTAGAAACCTCAAACATACCTCTGCTAGTCACCGGCGACTTCAATAGTTGGCATAAAAACTGGGGCTCAGCCACTAATAATCATAGGGGAAAAATACTCGAAAAATTCATAGCCCAATCAAACTACATTCTACTAAATGACGGTTCACCAACACATCTTAGCACCCACAATACACTAACTAATATCGACATCACCTTTAGCAGCCCAATCCTACAACTTGACAGCACATGGTACACAGAAAATGATCGCTACGGTAGCGACCACTTCCCTATCATAATTAACCTCTTTAACTCTTATCCATCAATATCACAACGCACATACTCCAAGCCCATTTTCATCACCGACAAAGCCAATTGGAAACGATTTTCAGAACTTACAGAAGAATACTCATCACAACTAAAAACAAGCTCAAACATAAACAAAGAAACAGCCACAAAAAATAATTATATCCAGTACACACAAAACAATCCCTCAGACACACCCTATGACCAAACCACACAATGTTCCCTGGTGGAACAACAATCTACAAAAACTTAGAGACGACAAAATCAAGAAATGGCACATACTAAAAAGAAACATCTGTACCCAGAACATCATACAATTTAAACAAGCGAATGCCAAATTTAGAAGAACCCTAAAAGAAGAAAAAAAACACAGCATACAAAAATTCACAACACAAATAGCACCCGACACACCTCCAAAATCAATTTGGAGTAACATCAGACGCTTCTGCGGCCTAAACCCCCAAAAACACATTCATTGCATCCTAAACCCAATAACAAATCAAAATACCACCAACAAAGCAGAAATAGCAGAACTCTTCTGCAAAAACCTCTCAAACTCATCATCTGACTCCAACTTCTCCACGATCTTTATACATACAAAACAAACATCATTGAACAACCTGCTCAACCACACAAATGCCCCGAGCAAGAGAGCTACAGAAATAGAAAAAGAAATAACACTAGTCGAATTTACCTCAGCTCTAAACACACTAAAAGGAAATACACCCGGACTAGACAGAGTAAACTACGCCATGATTAAAAATCTGGACAGAAAAACAAAATGTCGAATAATCAACCTCCAAAACTCTATACTAAACAATTACATTCCCCAAGTTTACAAGAACAGCACAATAATCCCAATCTTAAAACCCAACACAGACAAAACCGCACTAAACTCCTACCGACCAATATCACTGAACTCGTGTCTATCAAAAGTCCTTGACAAAATAATAGCAAAGCGACTGTGGTGGTTTGTCTCTAACGACAAATTAATCCATATCAGTCAAACACGATTCAAGAAGGGGAAATCTGCTATGGACAGTCTACTGTTGATAGACCATCTACTAGCAAGATCCATCTCCAGAAGAAACCATACGTCTATAATATCCCTAGACTTTGAAAAAGCTTTTGACAGAATCGGACTACATTCAATACTTGACCAACTCACGGAATGGAAAACGGGACCCAAAATATTAAACTACATAAAAAACTTCATGACAAACAGAAAAATTACAGTACGAATAAACACCAACATCTCCCCCTTCCACCCCACACACAACGGCATCTCCCAGGGCTCGCCACTCTCAGTGATCCTTTTTGTCATAGCATACAACAAACTCGCTGAAAAGCTTACCCTACACCCAAATATCAGCCTAAGCGCCTACGCAGACGACTTTAACATACTACTTAAACTAAAAAATAGGAAAAACATCAATATAAACCTAAACCCAATCTTCAGAACCATAGTCAACTGGGGCGAATACTCAGGCGCCAAGCTTTCCACCAGCAAATGCAAGCACATGCACGTCTGCAGAAAGCACAACTGCAAATGCTTATTATAAACAGAAAGCATACATATCCAGAACGTCACATCACTAAAAATACTAGGACTTCACTTTAACAACAAATACAGATGGAACAACCACACGGAACAACTCACATACTCTCTTCACCAAACAACTAATATAATAAAATGTCTCGCAAGTCCTAAATTCAACTGTAACACATCCACACTTATCAATGTCACAAAAGCAATACTCAACTCCAAAGCAAACTACGGCTTACCCATCTATGGACACTGCCCGAAAACTACCTTGCGACCTATCAAATCAAAAATTAATACAGGCCTCAGAATCGCCCTTGGGGCATTTAAAACCACACCCCCCCAGAATATCCTATACGAAGCCAGAGTCCCCCCATTAGAAGACAGACGCGATCTACTAACAGCAACCCTCGTAAAAACCCTGGTTACAGCAAAAAATTCCCCACTACACAAAATACTAAAAACATACCGACCTCCTAAACGCTCACAATACAATTCAACAATAGACCGAATAATAAAACATAGCAAAAACCACAACCTACCCTTCCAGCCCGCAAAACTACTTACTCTGACTACCACTCCATGGAACTCAAGCCAAATCATCACAGACACGACACTAAGAAACTTTAATAAAAAAAAAACACACCACAAACATACAGAGCCGAATTCATTCGAATTAAGACCATAGACAACCCTAAATACACATACATCTATACAGATGGATCTCAAAACAACACTACCACTACCTTTGCTATCACAAGCGAAGCCGATACCATCAAATCATATCTCCTACCCCACTACTCCTCAGTATTTTCCGCAGAACTCATCGCAATAGTAGAAGCCCTAGAAACTCTAAAAAACAAAAGAGGCAATTTCTGCATATGTACCGACTCACTCTCTGCAATAGACGCAATTAACAACCCAAACAACAATGAACATCATCCCTCATACGCTCGCAATGTTATTAACAAAAACTTCCCCAAATTCAAACTACTCTGGGTGCCCGGGCATGTAGGAATAGTAGGGAACGAACTAGCAGATACCTCTGCCAAAAATGCAGCGAACCAGCCTCTAATAACAAAGGAAAACCTTAACATACAAGACATACAAAAATACTTAAAAAACATCCACCTCACAAAACTACAATCGAACATATCCGAAACATCAACCTGCTACCAAACAAACAACCCCCACAAACTTAACAATTACCATATTTTTAAAAGAAACTTACTACACCTCTCGAGAAAAGACCAAATAATAATAACTAGACTGAGACTCGGACACTCCAAAATAACCCACAAACACTACATAGATAAATATCCCGGTGTATGCCCCCTCTGCAACGACACCATAACACTCGAGCACATCCTTACCAACTGCAGTACACTAAAACCTCAAAGAGAAGCAATTTTCAATAACACCAACCCCCTCCAATGCTTAGCCAACACCACTCCTTCAAACGCATCATACATCCTGAAATACTTAAAATTAACAAACCTATACCACCACATATAAAAAAAAAAAAAAAACTCTCCCATCAAATGCACTCATAAATACAACTCTAGAGCTGAAGGCCCCTGCCGCCAAAGCCATAGTACTAAGTGTGCGAATACACTTGACTGCGGTGGTGTTCAGTTCAGTATTAAATTTTATTATTTTGAGTCCGGGCTTTTTATACCTAGACTCATGCGTAATAACAACCCTTAAATCTAGTGTACATAGTGCTGAGTTTGTAAGTCTCAGCATGGGTCTATTTATTGCTTATATTAGTCTACAGCTGAGTTTGTAAGGCTCAGCGTTCGTATATCTTATCGCTAAGTGATAGGGTCAGTGTTATGTTTATTTATAGTCTACACATGTGGCCCTTCTGGTTATATGCTGCACTACCTGCTAGTTGTGAGTGTGTAGGATATGTATATGGTATGTTCATGCCTAAACATTCTGCGGGGGGGCCAGAGAATGAGACAGCCAGCCACTGTTGTCGCTGGTTTCTTTTCTTGATTATGTAGGGGACGAGTATAATTACAATAATTGTTGTGAATCCTATCGAGATGTGTCCACTCATCGTGTGGAGGACCAGATCATCAATGTGCACCTTTTGGCGGTGCAAGTCCCTTATGCTTTGCTGTACCTTTTGTAGCTCCAATGAATTGTTTACCAAGATATGATCAAGTGGTGTCGGAAACCATGTGATGTTGTGATCGACGACTTTGAGGAAAACTATCCTGGCTGAGCATCCAGCGGACAGTTCTATTATGACTTGGTTAGGCAGTATGGACATTTCCTCGTAGTCTCCGCATATGATGTGGGTTGTCTTCGTCTTAAATACTTTGAAGAGCCACCGGCTTTTCCAGTCGCCAATTTTGTTGATCGTGTTTTCATTCGAGGCTCGGTTTGCTTATCATTGTCCTGAGTTGGTAACAAACAGATCTTGTTTATTGATCTTTTGTCCTCACCCATATTGGTTTTTATTGTTACTACACGAACTTTATTATCTTGTCGTTTGGTAGTTTTTGTAATCTTTCCCATCGGCCATCTAGCTGGATGCGTATTTTCTTGCTTTAGTAGAACAAGTTGGTCTTCCTTAACGTTTGACTTTTGACGCCATTTTCTTCGCTATTGTAGTGATGCTTTATTGCTTGATGATCTAGCTATGTTGCCGGAAACAATCCATCAAAGTTCTGTTTTTTGTCCCAGAATTCCGTCGATTTTCTTTACTTTTTCCAACATTATTAGTGGAAGTAAATCAACGCCGATGATTACATCAATTCGGCTGGGCTCGTTGAAGTATGGGTCTGCTAGTTCGCAGCCCATCCAATCTTTATTGACATTCATGTCAATTTTCTTGCTCGGTAGAGCTCTTTGCAGTTTCGGCACGATGAGTGCCTGCGTTGTGGTGATGAATTTGCTTTTCATCCTTGGCTTGATTGTTAAGTGAACGCTGTTCTTTAGGACTTTAACATTTTGTGAAATCCCTTGAACTTCCACGTTTTGCTTGATCCGACGCAGTTTTAGTTGTTGTGCAGTCTCTTCTGATATAAATGTTTTTTGTGAGCCTCCATCGATGAGGGCCCTTAGCTGCTCATATGATCCGAATGAGCGCTGTTGTCAGCAACGTATCTTGTCTCTTATTTTCTTTGAGACAATTGCTGCTGACAGTTTCTTTTTGATGTGCTTCTTCGTGAAGCAAATAGTGGTGCGGTTTGGCGCATTGATTGCACGTCCAATCCTTTTTGCACCCCTTGGTGAAGTGTGCTCCTAGACATTTGAAGCATAGAGCATTTTTAGTCATAAATTCCTTGCGTTTTTTTACTGGCTCGGCTCTGATTCTGTGACACTTGGATATTTCGTGGCTATCCAGTCGGCAAAAACGGCATCTTCTGTAGCTCGATTTTTTAATTTCCGACGACGCACAGTGGGGCCTTTGCTCATTTTGCGTCCCAAAAATCATAACTTTCGAACCAAGTAAGATATAGAAATTTAAAAAACATTCGACAGAGAATTCTTCAAGCCTTAAAATGAATCTACATACAGGGTGATACGATAACAGGGTGCTTCACAGTTTTAGGCCAAACCCTAGAAATGTGAACTTCGACAAAAATGACTGGTTTTTTTCAATGAAAAAAAAATTTTTTTTGTTTCAATAAATTATTAGTATTATTTTTAGAGAGTATTTTTTAATAAATACTTTTAAAAATTTTTTAAAATTTATTTTATTTTTTTATTTATATATATTTTTTTTCCTTAAAGTTGTTATCTGTAGAAGGCGGGGCAATATCTAATAAGCTTAAAGTTTCTGCACAATAATTTTGTTATTGTTTTCTTCCATTCAAAAAAATATTTGCTTACAAAATGCAGCATTAGGTAGACAAAACAAATAAATAATGCAAATTGCAACGACCAATTTACAAAAAACCCAAACCTATCCCAAACCGTTTTGTCGTCGGCACTTCTACCTACAGCATGCAGCGACGCGCAACAACACCCTTTTTTGCGCATTTCGTGCGTTTTTTTGCCTGTTTTTTGGTAGTTTTTTGGCATAGAAATCCGGAGGGGCGGGTAGGGGCAGGCAAAGTTTTATTAATATGAAAGAGGACATCTTCCTTAACACGTGTGTATAAGTCGCTGCCTGGGACTCGGCGGGACTCAGAAGATGCACTCCATCAAAGATGAAATATAGTGTAAAATTAAGAGGGTCACTAAATTTAACTTAGCTTTTTAATGACGAATCGTAACAACATAATCTTTTTTTTATATGATTAGAAATAAATTAATCTTTAAATCGCAACCAACATGTAAGCAATTGGTGCTGTATTTGTCTTGCAACTCGATTCACAAGTAGAGCATTTTTCACAAAAATGTGCTGTTTTGGAAAACTTTGCCAGTTTACCCAACTTTGAAGGGCCATAACTACCCTTAAGATTGGTCGAATTTCTTTTAGATACTGTCCCTTTGGACAATTTCCAATCATATGAGATCAACTTTTTGAAAATCGCTTTTCATCACTTTTCTGATTTTTGGGACGCGACGCCGGCAGAGGCCCCACTGTGCGACGTTTGGATTCCACTTTTCTTTACTGAATCTATTGAGTTGAATAACTGATCAATAAATTCGAGTACATTGCTCAAGGACTGAATTTCTCTTGCCCTCTTTACGTGTTGCTCGTAAAGCATTAGGACTTGCGTAGAGAATCTTCGAAGCAATATTTGAGCAAGTAGCACATCAACATCATTGCCAATATGGCCTTCCGTCTTAATGATGTGAATACACTCATTTGCTGTGTCCAAGAACTTGCGGATGCTGGCTCCATCATAATTTTCCAGTAGCTCCATGTCCACTAGCTGGTTAACGGCGTTAGAAAATATTTTGCTCTTATTTTCGTAGCGTTTGCATATTAAATTCCACGCTGCGATGTAGCTAGCAGACGATCCGCTTAGTAAATGGCTTACTACCATTTTGGCTTCACCTTTTAGAAAGGATTTTAGGTAATTCAGCTTCCCTGTGTCGCTGATGTCCGTCCTTTTGTGGATCACATCGGTGAATAGCCCGAAGAACGTTGGCCACTCCTTGGGATCTCCATTAAAATAGGATAGATCCGCTTTCGTAGTTCTGGCACGTCTTCTTTTTTGTTTTGCAAGTCACTTAAACTTCTATTAAGTTTGTTACGAAGTTTGTTGACATTGTATTCCAGTCCATCTATCTCATCACTGTCAAAGGCAAAACTTTCATATTTTGTCTCTAGCGTAGTGAGCGTTGACTGTACTTTATTCCACAGGAAATTCAGTGTGTCTCTATAGTCAAGAATTTCTTCGTGGTTGCTGACCTCTAGATTGGCATACACTTCTTCAATGTGCTGCCTTACTCTTAGAGCTCTTTTGTCCACAAGTTCTACTAACACATCCGTTGGGCTGGAGCTGCTACGTGGAAACATTACTTGAACACTAAGCTAGCCTCTAATTTTATTATTAATAAGTTAGCTCTTAAATAAATAAAGAAATAAAAAATTTAGTCGAACTTGTAAAAACATTAACATCATTGGTGTCGAAAAAATCGAATAATAAGACAGTTGTGTTGCCAAAATTTAACGCAGATCTTTTTGGCGCTGACGCATCCGCATGGTGTGCTACGGCAAATATAATTTTGACAGAAAAGAACATAAAAGGCAGTGCGTTAGCGATGGCTTTGAGTGCAGCGATGGAAGACAGTGCGTCGCACTGACATTTTCAAATGTTATCTGGAATGTTCGTTGATTAAACAGAAGATAAGTGCTAAGTTAATTGGTAATAGAATTAACAATGTAGTAATGTTGAAAGGTATTATTGGCAATAAGAGTATTGCCAGTATATGTCAACTTTTGATGAAAAAATGACTGTTTTTGGTGGGAGCATACTTAAAGGGAAGGCTGAAGATTTGTAAAGAAAAAATTTGACAAAAAAATTGTCAGTGATTCATCCTATACGTGACAGTTGTTGTCTCTGTCTCATTTTTCCATGATGGCAATCATATTTTCATATTTTTTGTTTGTGGAAGTTCGCAGTCGTGGCAGCATTCCTTCTTCAATTTTATGTCAAACAGAAGGCTATGTTTTATATCGCAAATGTCGAAAGCAGGGCTATGGATGAAGCGTTTGTAGTAACGATTGAATATTTGGTTTTGTAAATCTTTACAAAAAAAAAAAATAATAATTATTTTGAATTGCTCAGTACATAAGAATTATTAGATGGAGATAGATATATTCTTAGGTCATTGACAAATAATAGAAAATACAAATACGGTGATATAAGGAAGTTTCCAGAAGGGAATGTACTAGTTGAACTAGAAAGTTGTGATGAAGACTTGAATGATGTTGAGAAGGAAGCTGTTGAAAGAGACAGTATTGAAATAGATGAGAAAAAAGTTGTTGAAAGAGACAGTATGGAATGATTGAAAAAGCTGTTGAAAGAGACAGTATGGAATGATTGAGAAACTGTTGAAAGAGGCAGTATAAAAATTGAGAAACTGTTAAAAGAGGCAGTATAAAAACTTGAGAAACTGTTGCAAGAGACAGTAGCGAATTATTGAGAGATAATAATGCCTAAAAGGCTGATAAGAAATGTTGAGAGAATTGGTCATAATGCAAGCACAAGTGCAAAACTAATGTTTTGATCATGGCGTGTGACGCATAAGATGATATGAAAAGAAACCAGTTGGGTTTACGATAATGAATGAGACTGTATGTATGGATACCTGAAGAGTTGTATGATTGATAGTGCAAAATCAATGTAAAGCGAAACCAGAGTGGTTTATGATAATGAAGTAAAACAACAAGAGCGCTGAGTTAAACAGTAATTAGACGTGAGACTAGAAGAGGAAGATAAAGTTTTGTATGACGCTGGGACGTGATAACAGTTGTAATCAAGAAATTTATAAGATAAATGAAATGATTAATGCAGCAAGGCATTTTTGTGGAATACACGAGGTCGTGTTATGGTAAGTATGGCCGAGGTGGTTCAGTAGAATCCAGAAAAAATGAGTGAGATGATAATTAAAATAATAATTTAATTTTGAAATTTCGGTCACAAGATATAAAAGATTATTATTTAAAGTTAGATAAATGAAATATTGAAACATTATTGATTACGTAATACGAATATGATTCAAATGTTGAGTACACGAGGACGTGTAAGTGTCAGTATGGCCGTGTCGAGGCGTAATTAGTAAATGACACTCTAGTAGAATATATTTGACAATTGGTGAATGCGCTTTGATCCGTTTTTCGCCAGATGGTCAGCGTAGTTCGATGCAAATATGCAGAAATGTTGCGAAAGGTTCTAAGTGGCGTACGTGACCAAATAAGGTTTGAAGGAGTTTTGAGGAAAGAGTTGCACAGGAGATAATGGTTGTGCGTGCAATCTTGAGTCACTGAGAGAGAAAGAGATCACTGTATATTCTATTACAATAGAATGTGTGTGAACGATGTGGTATTTAGGGTTGTTGATAATATATCAAAATATCAATATATCGATATTTTTATACAAAAAAAATATATTTATATCGTGATATTTTTTTTGCCCAAATATCGAATATTTTTGCGATATATTTGATATATCGTTGGTCACACAAATTGTCACACAAATTGTGAGACATTCTGAATCAAAATGGTTAAAACGAATTATTCAGATTTCAAAAATGGAACAGCAAAATGCAATTTAAGCCCTAAAATAATAAAAACAAGTTGTAACACATCAAATATGGCAATGCATATAAAAAACAACATTATGATGAATTTAGAAGACCAAGGTGATAGCTTCGAAAACGACCACAAAAGGTCAATATTGAAAGTACACATTGCGGAAGAGGGAACTTGAGATGTAACGCAGCTTGCCCCAAACTTCTTGGGAAAGCAATCCGATAATTTTTTGGAATTCTCCTAAGGCCATGAAAGATCAATTACGATCAGCCCCTGGTAGCTAGGTGCCTTTGGAGCGACTTGCTTCGCCAATAAAATGAGTTGTTTGCGGCTCACGAAGTCGTATGACGGATTCTCACATATCAGAACGCGTTTTTTTTTTTTTTTTTTTTTTGTATTAAACTCTGAGTACTTAATACTGGTCATTATTATTATTATTATTATATTAAAATAGTTATTCTTATTATTCTTTCTTTTTTTTTTTTTTGTCGGATTGTAAAGTTATTGTAGGAAAAAGTTTTAAAAATATCGAAAATATCGATATATCGATATTTTTAAAGTTGAATATCAAATATCATTTTGATATTTTTTCAAAACTTAAAATATCATCGATACGATATTTTAAAAATATTCAACAACCCTAGTGGTATTGATGCTGAAGGCATTAATGATTATACAGTGGAAGTAGACGGTGCACCCAGGATTATTCGCCATACGCAATTAACCCTGACAATGTCTGCCGACCAAGAGAATGATAATAATAGCGCCCTGACATATATATATATATATATATATATATGTCACATTCGACTGCCTGTCTGATAAAACATTTAGCGGGTCGGTGGTTATCCACTACGAGAACTGTTCGATCTCGATATATGGTATAAAATATGATACGACACAGATACATCAATAGTCGAGACATTTACATGCCACATGTACACAACTTAACTGCAATTCCTACAAGCAAAGAATTGAACATACAAGACATATACCTCAACGACATAGAAATCGATTACCTGATCACCCGTATTAGAGACAAGGCAACTACACATCTGATAGTCGTCTATGTCCTCATAATAATCACTCTAATGGTACTACTGGCCACATGGATCTACAAGCGAAAATCCATTGTCTTCACGCCCAACGACGTCTCTACTATTGTCACTCAGGCCCAACCTTCGTTGCCCTCGTTATGGCCATCGTTCCAAGTTTGGGGGGAAGAGTTATCGGTGGCGGTAATCCCCTACCCCCACCTTAACCACTGCGGCTGGGTCAGTCAATCCATACAAAGGCCACGCAGTACTCGATCGCCAGCATGTAAAAAATAAACAAAGCGAAGCATGCAACGTTCGGCGCACAGACGAGTCCAGTTTTAATACATAAACCAGCTATATATTGTACATATATATAATATACATAGTCTCTGCGCAGACGATAGAAATAGGAATGTTGAAGAAAATATACACACTTGAAACTAAGCACTCAAACGAAGCGGACGTCTTTTATAATATACAAAATAATATTCTAATACTGGTAATTCACGCACTCGTTGTGGCAATGCAACTGAACTGAACTTGAGCGAGGAGCCAAGCATAAGTGTTAGGATAACAATTTGATCCAACATTCACTCGCGAGATTGGGGAATCCAGTAAAACCCAATCGAGATCAATACAAAAATAATACATTTCAGTTTAATCTTAATACCTAAAGTAAAATATTAACTTCATTAATTCATTTTTTTTTTAATTAGGAACTTAAATTCATATGATATATGAAATACAAAATATAATTAAATGGCTGATTAAAGTTATTTATTCTGAAAGTCCCAGTCGATTTCTCAAAACTATGAAACGTGCCGCTGGTAATTACTTCGTCAATACTTCAGCCAGTTGGAAATCTGTTGAAATATACTTAACAGAAATTAGTTTCTGTTCAATTTGTTCTCTTGTGAAATGGTATTTAATACCTATGTATGTGCTTTGTTCTCTTATGGGGGGGTTGGATTATTGGCAATACTGATACAACATTGGTTGTCTTCAAAAATATCCATTGGATTATTTAATTCTAATTTAATTTCATTTATTAATTACTTTAACCATAATTCTTCTCTAACGCCTTGAAAATAAGGCCATATATTCAGCCTCAGTAGATGAAGCAGCTACAGATTTTTGGTTCATAGTACAGTATTTGTATATCGACTTAAAATACTTATTAATGTACTTATATCAGGACGTGTACATAACATAACATACATCAGGCAACCAATCAAACTTCTACATGGTGCATCATATCACTAACCATACAACACATAGACTGGACAACTGGAACAAGTTAATGTGCACACTTATTTTTTGACATTAGAACCCCATCAACTTCGTATTTGCTCGGGTTTTTACTTTTAGGGTCGGGAGAAAAATTGCTGATGGCAAAATCATTCCGCTTCGAGCGCTCGACGGTGACGGTCGATATTCCAAAAATGCCTGACATGTGCCGCTCTTTCCCTTGCTCTCTTTCTCTTTCTGCCCCATGCTTTTTACTCTCTGCTCTCTTCTCACAAAAATATATGTATGCTGGCACAAACAGCAAGCAGCTCACAAAAATTTAAATTTCTTCTCGACGCGACCCCATTGGTTCCCTTCTGAGCGAAGAGTATACCGAATTGGAAAGGGTATGAAAGTGTTGATGTGCATAACGAATATTATTTCCCGATGATATAATACTAGATTATTTAGATGAGGCGATTAAAGATAGCGCAAGATGCTTGCGGGACGGCCGTAAAGCATTGCTTCGCAAGCGCTTTGCACTATCTTAGGCTGGGACACGACTTCTTATCCGCTCAACTCGGCGGAGCTCCGTCATAATTGTGGCCGCGAAGATGCTTGTAAGATTCCAAGCTGCCTCCGATTCCAGCATGGCGTTGACTATATTGTCCGCTCTAATAGAGCGGCCCACAGCTTCTTCCAGACAACGCCTCTCCTCTTGGAAGCGTCCGCACTCGAATAAGACGTGTTTGGCATCTTCCACCAGTCCTCGTCCACACCAGGAGCATTCGTCCGTGTCCTCGTGGCCAAAGCTCTTCAAGTAGCTCCGGAAGCATCCATGTCCCGAGAGAATCTGCGAAAGATAAAAATTAACCTCACCGTGCTTGGGGTTTATCCATGGTGCAAGCTCAGGGATGAGCGTTAGTTGCGCTCAACTGCAACGTTATTACTTATTTATTGTTAAATCGGTTACAATGCATTCAAACTGACGATCGTATACATCCTACGCCACGGCTTACAATGGTATAGAGTATAGTATAACGGGCCTGGGGCCATAAAATCGAAGCGCAGAGTGGGCCTGAGCCCGTGAAAAAGTGGAAGCATACAGTGGGCCAGAGGCCATGGAAAAGTGGGCACGCACAGTGGAATAAAATAAAATAAATAAATTACAATAAAATAAAATAGAACAAAATAATACAAAACAAAATAAAATAACTAAAAAAAAATTAAAGAAGAGGAACTAGGATAAAATAATAGGAAATAAAATAAAATAGAGTGGAATCAAATAAGGCGAGATAAGACAAAGTGAAACAGGATAAAAAAAAAACGGAATGAAAATGAAAAGCATGGAGAAAATGAAATAAAATGAATAAAATAAATAAAAATGAACATGATAAATAAAATAGACAAAGGAAAAGAAAGGAAAATAAGCGAAAGTACGACGAAGGAATAAAATTCAACGCAACAGTATTTCTTGACGGAGCTGACCCAAGATAGGAGGATGGAAGCAGGTGAGTGTCAGAATCCGAGGTTGGGTGTCCATCCGTTCTATCAGCGCAGCAAGGATGGACTGATGGTGGCACAAAAAACAGCCCATCGAATGTCCATGCTCGCACCACCATTTGAGACACACCCGCCGTGGTGCGTGGCTGAGCGGGTGAGGAAGTGGGACATGAGGTATGATGGGCAGTCGGATCCGCTCGACTTCATGGAGTTATTGGAAGGACGGGCCATAGCTTATGGCATAGAACTAGATCGAATGCCTAGAGCGATAAGCGAGGTGCTCGTCGGGAAGGCGGCTAAGTGGCTCCTAACTAGTGGGCTTAGGGACGTGCCCTGGATAAAGTTCAAGAAGGAGTTTCTAGAATTCTTTCTGCCTCCACAGTACTTCGAGGATCAGATTCGCGCTCGTCGTCAGCGAGAGGGGGAAAACTTTAAAGATTATCTGATTGAGCTAAGGCTTTTGATGCACCGGGCGAAGTACAGCGCGGCGCAAGAGTTGTATGTGAGGCGCCATGACTTCGCATCACTCACAGAACTGGCTCAGATGGCGGCAGAGTATGAGAATGTGCAAGGGCAGCGATTGGAGCGGGAGAGGAGCACCGCAGCGAGCCGGTCGAAATCTATCTGGACAAGGCCGGCGGAGAGTAGATCTGGCGATCCACTCTGCGCACAAGCGCCATTAACAATGGAAGATGGGAAGATCGTAGCGACGGTTTCGAATGGGAACCTGAGGAAGGCCACTACATTCGGTATCGAGGCTACACGCAGCTTTAAGAGTGAGAAGGGCGTGCGCCAGCGGACGATCCGAGGAGAGTGTCACGACGTGCGATCGCGGACTAGGTTGGCCAATGGGTCATCGCGAGACGTGCGGAAGACGATTATCGCCGGAAAGAGGACAGTGGTGCACTGCGGCCACGAGAGGCGAACGATGCGAACGATAGAGGAATCAACGGAAGGAACGTCGCTGCTGCGTGGGCAAGGCGTGTCGAATGAGAGCAGCCAGCTTAATGATCTGGGTTCGCTCGCTCGACACGTAGCTCAAAGAAGCAAGTGGCTGGAAACAGAGGTGGAGGGGAAGCCGAAAGGGCACCCGGAGCCAGATGAAGTTAATAATCCAATAGGAAAGGTGGTGATGGACGTAGGATCGCCGATCGATGCGCAGGGCGAATCGAGTGTGGGCGCAGCGTCCAACGAGAATGAGTTAAGAGCCAACAATATGCCGAAAGAGGAACTCAGGGGGTGTCCCATGGCGGCAAGACGGATACGAATCGGTCAGGAGAAGGGAGCAGGGTCTCTCGATGGAATCACAAAGCGAGTCAAGGATCTGGAGGGCCAGCTCAGGGTGCATGCGCCAGCTAAAAGGATAATGGGGTCAGAGGCGGAGGGTGAGTCGAGATGGCGCCCACCGATGGAAAATGCATTCGACGCAAAGGATGAGGAAGACGAGAAGTCATCCTCAAGCAGTAAGGGATGACGGCACAGATTGTAGGTCACGCGGAAGGTGATTGGCGAGCCTGAACCGCCTCACATTTCATCTTTGGTAGTACGTAAGAGCATTTTTATAGATTATAAGAACTTTTTTAATAGTATATAAGAACATTTCGTAGTAGCTGATAAGAACTAATTTAAATTGCAAGCTCAGCGAGCGCAGTATCGAGGATCGGCAACGCAGCCCTGGCATGGTGGAAAGCTTCACGGCAGAGTTGCAATGCCGATGACGAGTAGAATTGCGCGTCGAAGGCAAGGCTCAGAAGATGAACCGGCCAGTCGTTCGGAACGCGCCGGGCTGAACAGTCGAAAAGTAAGAAGTATAATCCGAGTGCGGAAAGCTCGCGAAACCGTTATAAGAAAGATAAAATAAAGTACTGTTGGAATATATCTGGAAATCACGTGTCTTACTTCTCATTTCTTTAATAACCAGTGTCCCACAAAAAATAAATAATTTGTAAAAGGGGCCTTAGGCAGACTGAGCCTGCACCCCGGCTAGCAATAACTAACTTTATTTTATGGGGTCTGCGACGTCTCCTTCTGCCTGTTACATACATTCAACAAAACCATTATACCATTTTTTCCCAAATTTAGGGAGATGGGGGCGAATTTTTGGAGCAAGATCCAACAAATATCGAAATTATATTAAATTAGTATCTATATTATTGAGATAAAATTTTTATAAATGATTCTCCACCAATTTTATAATCGATAGCTCTGAAACGAAAATAGTTTATAGTGCCAAGTCAAAATTTGAGAATTACGTAGCCGGGCTCCAAAATCTATGTGTTTTTCCGTAGTACAATTTTGCTGAAATACGTAGATCTACGTACTTTTTTTAAGCTTAAAAACAATTTTTAAAAATGCATAAACCATTAAATTTTTCCCAGACATTGGCGATAACGAGGAGAGCTGCACCTCGAATACAGGGCTCAGAAGACGAGCCAGAGAGTCGTCGGGAGCGCGCCGGGCTCAACGGATCGTAGTGAAGTAACGCGAAATGTATAAAACTTAAATTTAAAAGAAAACTGCCAAGAGAACTTAGGAATAAAAAACCCAATTAGATACAAAAGGAATCACGTGAGTTTTTGCTGCAAGTCCGGTAATGATAGAAGCGCATGTCACCCTGTAGTACGATTCCCCTTTCCCGTAGTATTGTTAATTAATTCGGCAGTTCCGGATCGTGGCCAATGCCCGTTCGCCAGGAGGACAAAAACGCCTGGCCGGAAAAGACACCGCGCCTTGAGCGAGCACAGGCGGCAACGCCTGGCTGTTCCTCGGCCGGTGACTCTGCTTTGTAGCATTTCACTAACAGTGTCCAGTAGAGCTGGGAAATCCATCGATGGTTCCATCGATACCATCGATGGAACTTGTGAACTGCGATAGATCGATGGAAATTTTTCGGTTTCGATATATCGAACTTGTTGTGAGCGTTGTGAGCTAGCTCAAGAGCCGAGCAAACCACTTGAAAAAACTGAAAAATACGTTGCGCTTTAAGTGAACTAGTGAGCCAAACTAAGATAGTGAATGAAAATGAGCAAATGAGCCAAAGTGACCCATATTGAAGGAACAAGCTCAGTGGCTTAGTTCAGTGAGCCATTAATTTTAGCTCACTCCCTCATGAGCTAACCAAGTCTTTTATTTATTGAAATTTTGTACCTTCAAAAGTTTAAATCAGGGTATAAAAATAAAAAGTAACGCACATAAATAATGAAGAAGTTCTTACAGTCCTCACGTAAGTATTACAGGGATATAATTGTAAGCCCTTATGGTTGTTTAAATATACATATATTTACATATGTATGAATTAGAAAACAACCGCGATGCCGACGTGCCTTCATTATCATTGGTGCCACCTGAGCAGTCTTGCGTATCTGAGCCGGATCAAAAGCGAAAGAAGGTACCTTCAGCTGTGTGGTCCCATTTCGATCGCTTGCCGGCATTGTGGCAAAGATCTTCGGACAAGTGGCAATACCGCCAATTTGCAAGAGCAAATGAAACGTGCTCACCCTGTAATCCTGGAAGTAAAAAAGCAAAACGTTGCTCCGCAATTGGACCGATATTTCACAAGGACCGATATTTATGGCCCAACTTCGAGCAAAATAGATGAAATTGATAAAGCAATAGCTAAAATGGTTGCCATGGACATGCAACCTTTTAGTATAGTCGAAGATGCGGGATTTCGGTACTTGATGAACGTTGTGGATCCGAGATATGTCATGCCATGTCGGAAAACGTTGCGGGACACACATACACAAAATGTCTTCGACACGATGGCATCAAAATTAAAGGACATCCTTAAGTCAATTGACTCATGCGTAATGACAACGGATACATGGACGTCGCGTGCCAATGTGAATTATCTCACGACGACATGCCATTTTATTGATCATTTTGAACTGAAGTCAGTAGTTTTAACAACAAAACCTCTTGTGGATCAAACAAATCACACAAGCACAAATATTGCAAGCACCTTCCGCCAAATTTGCGATGAGTGGGAGATTTTTGACAAAGTCCACTTTATTGTTACGGATAATGCTGCGTCGATGGTAAAGGCATGCGAGCTATTGAATAAAAATCACTTGCCCTGTTTTGCTCATACGCTCAACCTTGTCGTGCAAGATGCCTTAGCCCTTGATAATGTTCAAGAAGTTATAAAATGCACTAAGAGAATAGTGACATTTTTTAAGAGCAGTGCTACAGCATACGCTAAATTTAAGATTGCACAAGGCACAGACACACCCCTTTCCTTGCGACAAGAAGTAGCAACACGCTGGAATAGCGCATATTATATGCTGCAAAGAGTGTTGTTGACACGTGATCCCCTGAATGCCACACTTTTGAAATGCCAACACGCACCGCTCCCCCTCACAGAGTATAATTTTCGCATTATCCAAGATTTGTGCGCGCTTTTGGAGCCCTTTCATAAAACCACGAAATATGTGTCGGCTGCAAAGACCATCTCAATTTCACTGATTGTTCCAGCAACTTTAGCACTTACTGAAAGCTTAGAAGAGCTAAGTAAAAAGATTGTAACATCTGTTGGGGGCGAATCTTGTGAAATGCTAATTAACAGTGTAAAAAAGAGACTTTTTTTGTATGAAAGCAGAACCGCACCACGCATGGGAACTCTCCTTGATCCTAGATTTAAAAAAGACGGGTTTCAGAGCAAATCCAATGCCCAACAGGCAACGTTGGCTTTGAAGTGCGAAGTTAAAAATCTGTTCAATGAAGTCGAAAATCCTTTGCCAACAGAACCGTCAACAAGTAAGAATGCTTCTTTTATAATTAAATTCATTGGTAAAAAAGTTGAGGATAAACACAAATCTTCACTGGCGTACGCAATTATTACTGTTCGTCAGTACATGGAGCGGGCAATTCACCCGAAGACGTGGATCCTCTCCAATATTGGCAGGTAATTTACAAATATTATCATTTGAAAAAATTCTTAAATAATTTTATCTTTTTCAGTTAAACAAGAAAAATTTTGTTGAGCTCAGCCAATGCGCAACAAAATATTTATGTATACCAGCAAGTTCTGCCGAATCCGAAAGAACGTTCAGCAAAGCAGGAGCGATTGCTTCGGACCGAAGGTCGGCCTTAAAGCCAAGTATAGTGAACACATTGATTTTTATAAACAAAAACCAATGGCTTATAAATCAATAAAGTTATTTTTGAGATACCTTGTTGTCAATATCCACTAGGTTAAGATATCAAAATGAAGTTATTGTTTTTTTTTTCTTACACAATAAGTTATTCTTGTTATTCTTTTCTTGTTATATTCAATAGTTTAAGTTATCAAAATGAAGTTACTTTCTTTTAAGCACGGAAATCTTTGGTTTTCTTTCCTTTAAACATATACTTTAAAAACATAATTAACCATTTTGAATCTTATTCGTGGGGCTTAAACAATTTGAAAACAATGTTTAAAAACTTAAACTAGTTTAAAAAAAAACCTTTGAAATTACCGATGGAAACATCGATATATCGATGGAGTGGTCCATCGATGGATAAAAACTAAATCTTCGATAGTATCGATGGTTTTTTCCATCGCTGCAAAATCCATCGAGTGGTGCCTCCATCGATGGATTCCCAGCTCTAGTGTCCAGGCAGTTCCGGAACGTGGCCAGTGCCCGTTCGCCAGATGGACGAAAATCCCTGGCTGTAAAAGGCACTGTGCCTTGAGCGAAAACCGGCGGTGAAGCCTGGCTGTTTCTCGGCCGGTGCCTCTGCCCAAGTAGCGTTGCGCTATTCGCAGCTCTCCCTTCCTCTTAACCAATGTCCCCGAAAAAATAAATACTTTGTAAAAAGGAGCCCTGGGCAGACTGACTCTGCACCTCGGCTAGAATTGTAACCTTACAGGTGGGAAAATTTGGCCACTCTCCTCTTATTGGCCTCGATAGGCCAACTTTCCCCACACTGACACAGTGAATGCTGTGCCCTCTCGACCATCCGTCGCCATCGGGATCTGCCAGTTGCCGCTCTTCAGATCTAACGTAGATATGAACCTGGCGTGCCGCACTTTCTCCAGGATGTGGTTGATCCTCGCAACGGGGGTAGGCATCCAGAATCGAGTGGGCGTTGAGCTGTCGGTAATCTACGCACATGCGCTGTTCTCCGATCCTTTTCTTGACTAAAAAACTTTGCGGGCTCCTCGACTGCTCAATGGCTCCAACTCGAAGCGATCCGTTTACCAGCTCGCCAATCACCTTCCGCGTGACCTCCAATCTGCGCCGTCATTCCTTACTGCTTGAGGATGACTTCTCGCCTTCCTCATCCTTTGCGTCGAATGCATCCTCCATCGGTGGGCGCCATCTTGACTCACCCTCCGCCTCTGACTCCCTTATCCTTTTAGCTGGCGCATGCTCCCTGAGCTCGCCCTCCAGATCTTTGTGAGTCCATCGAGGGACACTGCTCCCTTCTCCTGTCCGATTCGTATCCATCTTGCCGCCATGGGACACCCCTGAGTTCCTCTTTCGGCATATTGTTGGCTCTTAACTCATTCTCGTTGGACGCCGCGCCCACGGATCGTCTGGCGCACGCCCTTCTCACTCATGAAGCTGCCTCGGTACCGAATGTTGATTCCTCTATCGTTCGCATCATTCGGCTTTCGTGGCCGCAGTGCACCACTGTCCTCTTTCCGGCGATAATCGTCTTCCGCACGTCTCGCGATGACCCGTTGGCCAACCTGGTCCGCGATCGCACGTCGTGACACTCTCCTCGGATCGTCCGCTGGCGCACGCCCTTCTCACTCTTAAAGCTGCGTGTAGCCTCGATACCGAATGTAGTGGCCTTCCTCAGGTTCCCATTCGAAACCGTCGCTACGATCTTCCCATCTTCCATTGTTAATGGCGCTTGTGCGCAGAGTGGATCACCAGATCTACTCTCCGCCGGCCTTGTCCAGACAGATTTCGACCGGCTCGCTGCGGTGCTCCTCTCCCGCTCCAATCGCTGCCCTTGCACATTCTCATACTCTGCCGCCATCTGAACCAGTTGCGTGAGTGATGCGAAGTCATGGCGTCACACTACAACCTGAGTTCCGGAACGGCGTTCTCAATCAGATAATCTTTAATCTGATCTTTAATCTCGAATCTGATCCTCTAAGCGCTCGAAGTACTGTGGCGGCAGAAAGAATTCTAGAAACTCCTTCTTGAACTCTATCCAGGACACGTCCCTAATCCCACTACTTAGGAGCCACTTAGCCGCCTTCCCGACGAGCACCTCGCTTATCGCTCTAGGCATTCGATCTAGTTCTATGCCATAAGCTATGGCCCGTCCTTCCAATAGCTCCATGAAGTCGAGCGGATCCGACTGTCCATCATACCGCATGTCCCACTTCCTCACCTGCTCAGCCACGCATCATCCTTGCTGCGCTGATAGACCGGATGGACACCCAACCTCGGATTCTGACACTCACCTGCTTCCATCCTCCTATCTTGGGTCAGCTCCGTCAAGAAATACCGTTGCGTTGAATTTTATTAGTTCGCCGTACTTTCGCTTATTTTCCTTTGTCTATTTTATTTATCATGTTCATTTTTATTTATTTTATTCATTTTCTCCATGCTCTTCATTTTCATTCTGTTTTTTTTTTTATCCTGTTTCACTTTGTCTTATTTCGCCTTTTTGATTCCACTTTATTTTATTTTATTTCCTCTTATTTTATCCTAGTTCCTCTTTTTTAATTTTCGTTTATTTATTTTATTGTGTTTTGTATTATTTTGTTCTATTTTATTTTATTTTAATTTATTTATTTTTTTATTTTATTTTATTCCACTGTGCGTGCCCACTTTTCCATGGCCTCTGGCCCACTGTATGCTTCCACTTTTTCACGGCCTCAGGCCCAATATTAAAGGTTTGAACGCAACATTACTCATAGCACTAACCATACAACACATAGACTGGACAAGTAGAACAAACTTTTTTCACGCACAAATATATGAGCGAATCGCCACACAACTTCGTATTTGTTCGGTTTGGGCGATTCGCGCTTGGGCAGTCAAATTTGAAACGACGAATTCATTGCGCTGCCAGCGGTCGACCGGGATGGTCGCATTTTCATATGAGCACATTCTGTGTGCTATTATTCTTTACTCTCCCTCTCTCTTTTCTCTCTCTCTATCTCACTCTATCCGAGCACAAGCCAGTTGCCCACAAAAATTGAAATTTGTTCGCGAGTGGCAATTCGCGACGATCCCGTCTGCCATTCTTAGTAAGAGTATGCCGAACTCTTAAACGGCTTTGCCATGCTCATGCAAAATTTTAGTGTTTTCGTAAAGATTTTTGGGAAGGATATGAAAGCGCTGATGTGCATAAGCATTACTTTTTCGCGATGAGCATGCACACACACATTTACTGCGTCTTGCTACATGTATGAGCAGTTATGTGACTGTGTGCGAAACTTTTGCTGTCTGTAGCAATTGCAGGGACCAACATTTGCAGTTTGTTCTCTTGCTACCTGCGCGATTCAGTATTTTGTCTATTTTGTATGATTTGAATTGTAGAGTGACTGTCAAATGAGCCTCTACGACTTGTAGCAGTCATTTTGGCAATAATGAGTACATGGTGTATTCTGACATTGTCAATACATGTGAATTTCCAGATCCACTTAAATCGTTTATAGCCCGTTCAAAAATGTTTTGGGGGCTATGTTACTAAATTAGTTATAGTAATTTTTATTTATTAAACATCTATAAAAAGAAATGCATATGTATGCATATAAACATACATGCCATATGCATGGGTCAAGTAGATTTGACAGTCTACAAGGCCGAACAAATTTAAGACCGTTCCCACAATTCTAAGGCCGAGGTCCACAAGAATAACAAACTGCAAATGTTGGTCCCTGCAATTGCTACAGACAGAAAAAGTTTCGCACACAGTCACATAACTGCTCATACATGTAGCAAGACGCAGTAAATGTGTGTGTGCATGCTCATCGCGAAAAAGTAATGCACATCAGCGCTTTCATATCCTTCCCAAAAATCTTTACGAAAACACTAAAATTTTGCATGAGCATGGCAAAGCCGTTTAAGAGTTCGGCATACTCTTACTAAGAATGGCAGACGGGATCGTCGCGAATTGCCACTCGCGAACAAATTTCAATTTTTGTGGGCAACTGGCTTGTGCTCGCATAGAGTGAGATAGAGAGAGAAAAAAGAGAGAGGGAGAGTAAAGAATAATAGCACACAGAATGTGCTCATATGAAAATGCGACCATCCCGGTCGACCGCTGGCAGCGCAATGAATTCGTCGTTTCAAATTTTGACTGCCCGAGCGCGAATCGCCCAAACCGAACAAATACGAAGTTGTGCGGCGATTCGCTCATATATTTATGCGTGAAAAAAGTTTGTTCTACTTGTCCAGTCTATGTGTTGTGTGGTGAGTGCTCATAGGGTTGATTTTTGAAATGATTAGTTATTTAGTGTATACTTCGTATACTCTTATTAATTTTGCAGATGTGGATTACGGTTGTTTTAATTATAAAGTACCTTTAAAGTAGTTATGTTTAATTAAAAAATCTGACAAATATGAGGAAACAAATAATGAAATGAATAAAATAATTTCATTAATATAATCTATATATATATATATATATATATATATATATATAAAACAAAGCGCATTGGAAGCACTAGACCGAACATTAAAAGATCTGCGAAATGACTCGAGATGTTTTGGTGGTTCAATGATTTTATTATCTGGCGATTTCCGACAAACACTACCAGTAATTCCAAGATCTACTGCTGCCGACAAAATAAACGCTTGCCCCTCAAAGCATCAAATCTGTGGCGATATGTAAACAAACTTCAACTGTCTGTAAATATGAGAGTTACATTGTTGAACGATCTATCTGCTGATGATTTCTCGAAGAAATTTCTGAATATCGGTAATGGCCGTGTTCCTGTTGACGAATCGAGCGGTTTGGTTTCATTTCCTTCAAATTTTTGCAATTTCGTCTCATCAAAAGATGAGCTTATCAAAAAAAGTATTTCCGGATATCATTGCTAACCACAAAAATACTAAATGGTTGAGTGAGCAATTTTGACTAAAAATAAAGATGCACATGACCTCATTTTTATAATTCAAAATCAAATCGTAGGTACTCTGTATTCATTCAAATCTATCGACTGTATAACAAACGACGAAGAAGCCACTAATTATCCAACTGAATTTTTGAACTCCTTGGTTTTTCCTGGTTTACCACCGCACAATTTACAACTGAAGGTTGGCTCAGTATCATGCTTAGAAATTTAAACCAAACAAAACTGTGCAATGGAACGCATTTGGTGATAAGAAAACTGATGAGCAATGTGATTCACGCGTCGATACTCAAAGGAAAATTTAAAGATGAGGTAGTTCTTATTCCAAGGATTCCGATGATCTCAACAGATATGCCCTTTGAGTTTAAACGAATTCAATTCCCGATTCGTCTTGCCTTCGCCATGACGATCAACAAATCACAGGGCCAATCCTTGACTATTTGTGGCCTCAATCTAGAAAATGCGTGTTTTTCTCATGGTCAATAGTACGTGGCATGCTCACGTGTCGGCAAACCATCCGCATTATTTGTTCTTGCACCTGACCAAAAAACGAAGAATGTCGTTTAACACAAGGTGCTTGAATGAAAATCCGATTAATAAATTAATCAGAGTGTATCCCAAACTGAACAACATAGTTTTCAATGATTTTTTTTCTGACATGTGTTTGGAAAACTTAATAATTTTTTTTTTTTTTTTTTTTTTTTAATTTTTATTCTCATTCTGCAGTTATACGTTGCGTGTTCACGAGTTGGGAAACCATCAGCTTTGTTTGTGTTAACGTTAGATCAAAAAACAAAGAATGTGGTTTCCCAAAGACCACTGCAATGAAAGGGATAATTTGCGGACACGCTTTCGATTCAGTATTTACTTTGGATTCAGTGTAATTTTTTTTATTTGAGAAGTTCAAATAAATTACATTTTTGTAATCGAAATGAATTCATTACTGTTGTGAAATGAAATAAAATTTTTCCTTTTCATATGTATATCAAAAAAAAAAAAAAAAAAAAAATGTTTCTTCATATTTTAATACCCAAATGGGGATCCATCTGGTGACGAAACAGAGTTCGCCGTGTTTGCTAGTTTTAAATATATCAACAACATTAAAAATTCTTTTAAAAGTTATACCACTAACCACACAACACATAGACTGGACAACTGGAACAAATTAATGTGCACACTTATTTTTTGACATTAGAACCCCCCAACTTCGTATTTGCTCGGGTTTTTACTTTTAGGGTCGGGAGAGAAAAATTGCTGATGGCAAAATCATTCCGCTTCGAGCGCTCGACGGTGACGGTCGATTTTCCAAAAAGGCCTGACATGTGCCGCTCTTTCCCTTGCTCTTTTCTCTTTCTGCCCCATGCTTTTTACTCTCTGCTCTCTTCTCACAAAAATATATGTATGCTGGCACAAACAGCAAGCAGCTCACAAAAATTGAAATTTCTTCTCGACTCGCGAGTCGCGATACCATTGGTTCCCTTCTGAGCGAAGAGTATACCGAATTCTTAAACTGCTTTGCCATGCTCATGCAAAATGTTAGCGTTTTTATGATTATTTGTGGAAAGGGTATGAAAGTGTTGATGTGCATAACGAATATTATTTCCGTATGACCATACACACACACATTTACACTCGCTATATTTGTAGGCATTTATGTGCCTGTGTGCGATATTCTTGCTGCCGCCTGTATAGCACTTTTAGAACCCCCAGCAGCAGTTGATGTTCGTTCGGTTGGGTAGCTGCTGTGAGCTTGCATACGCATACACATTTACACTTCCTTGCTATATGTGTAAGCATTTATGTGCCTGTGTGCGATACACTTGCTGCATGTTGCAATTCTAATTTCCCAGCGATTGCTGTGTGGTAGCTGTTGTGAGTCTACACACACACATACATATGTGTAAGTTTGTGATGTGATAATCACAATCACTTGTATAGGCATTTGAATGAATGCTCTGCCTGGGGCATTTGCATGTTTCGTGCGTGGGTCTCGAATATTGGGCGTGTGCCTACCTCAACTTTGAAATTAAGTAAACGATTTTGGCTTCGAATTGTAGGAGAGGTCAATTATTTTTTTATTACCTGTTGATCTGTTATCATTTGTTCTTTAATATTTAGTACCTGAATTTTAATAAGAAACAATTTTAAATGGCTTACAGATAGTATAGTTAGTAAAAGTAGTAATTTAAGTAAAAGTAAACTGAGAATTATTCGTGAATAAGAAATTTAAAATAAATAAAACAAAAAACATAATACATGTATATTTTTGTTATTTAGTGGTAAATATGTCTACATAACGGATGCATATTTTTTGCATAAAAGGGTCACTTTTACCTGGATATCTAGGTATTTCTATAAAAGGGTTATATGTGACCTGAATTTGCGCAAGCATTTGAACAACTTGTCCCATTTTGGCATATAGGGTCAAATCAGGTACTAAATATTAAAGAACAAGTGATAACAGATCAACAGGTAATAAAAAAAAATTGACCTTTCCTGCAATTCGAACCCAAAATGCCTACAAGGTCGAACAAATCTAAGACTGTTCCCACAATTCTAAGGCCGAGGTCTACAAGAACAACAAATGCTAAGAGAGCAAACTGCAAATGTTGGGCCCTGCAAATGCTACAGGCAGCAAAAGTTTCGCACACAGTCACATAAATGCTCATACATGAAGCAACACACAGTAATTGTGTGTGTGCATGCTCATTGCGAAAAAGTAATGCTTATGTACATCACGCTTTCATACCCTTCCCAAAAATAATCACGAAAACACTAAAATTTTGCATGAGCATGGCAAAGCCGTTTAAGAGTTCGGCATACTCTTACTCAGAAGGGAAGATGGGATCGTTGCAAATCGCTACTCGCGGACAAATTTCAATTTTTGTGCGCTGCTGGCTTGTGCCTGTATACATATATATATGAGAGACATAGAGAGTGTGAGAGAGTGAATAAAGAAAGAATAACACACAGTGATGCTTCATATGAGAATAGAATCATTTCGTTCGAGCGCTGGCAGCGAACTGAATATCAACTACGATATTTTCGCTGCCTGAGCAGCAAATGACAGAGCCGAGCAAATACGAAGATGATTAGGACGCGAAATCAAAATCTGGTTCGTGAAAAAAGTTTGTTCTAGTTGTCCAGTCTATGTGTTGTATGGTTAGTGAACTAACTTCCAGAATTTTGATTATTAAACTAGAATATCGAACTAAGTTCGTTCAAATAGCTCAATTGATCTATGTGTGAACATTGTTATTGAACTCTTTGATTCTGTGGAAACAAGACGTAAGAATGCCAAAAGATTATAATCAAAAATGGCGAGATGTGTCTTAACAGCCACGAATTCAAATGTTGGCTGCGGAAAGACGTAAATGATACTACGCGAGTATATTGCAGTTATTGCAAATGCAGTATAACTGCAAAGTTAAGTGATTTGCGTGCCCATGCTAGCACTAAAAAACATAAAAATGCAGAAGGAGGATTTCAGAAAAAAAAAATAAAATACCTTTTGCTGGAGTTACTACAAAAACGGCTGTGCAGGAGGCAGCGCTCTGTTTATTTGTGGCACAACACTCGGCGATTTCGCCAGTTGAGCACATATAACATTTGTGCGCAAAACATTTTAGTGATGGATCTGGTAGTTCTTTGAAGCTGCTTAGAACAAAATGCTCAAACATTATCAAAAACGTTTTAGCACCAAATTTTTTTGATGACCCTTGTGCCGAATATGATTGAATATGATTGGCACTATAGAAACATATGAAAAACGAAATATATGTCATGAAGTAGATGAATTACTTAACTATCTGTAAAAATATAACCCAGAAAACCAATCAAAAACATCAGCTTTTTTTCGGATTTTCTTCACAAAATTTCAGCTTTTTTTTTTTAATCTTCCCACTAAAAACCGCTTTTTTTGCTCGACAACACTGATTTTTATTTTAAATTTGTAGCTTATTTTAACCACTAACCCACTAACACATAGACTGGACAACTGGAACAAGTTAATGTGCACACTTATTTTTTGACATTAGAACCCCATCAACTTCGTATTTGCTCGGGTTTTTACTTTTAGGGTCGGGAGAGAAAAATTGCTGATGGCAAAATCATTCCGCTTCGAGCGCTCGACGGTGACGGTCGATTTTCCAAAAAGGCCTGACATGTGCCGCTCTTTCCCTTGCTCTTTTCTCTTTCTGCCCCATGCTTTTTACTCTCTGCTCTCTTCTCACAAAAATATATGTATGCTGGCACAAACAGCAAGCAGCTCACAAAAATTGAAATTTCTTCTCGACTCGCGAGTCGCGATACCATTGGTTCCCTTCTGAGCGAAGAGTATACCGAATTCTTAAACTGCTTTGCCATGCTCATGCAAAATGTTAGCGTTTTTATGATTATTTGTGGAAAGGGTATGAAAGTGTTGATGTGCATAACGAATATTATTTCCGTATGACCATACACACACACATTTACACTCGCTATATTTGTAGGCATTTATGTGCCTGTGTGCGATAGATCTTCGGACAAGTGGCAATACCGCCAATTTGCAAGAGCAAATGAAACGTGCTCACCCTGTAATCCTGGAAGTAAAAAAGCAAAACGTTGCTCCGCAATTGGACCGATATTTCACAAGGACCGATATTTATGGCCCAACTTCGAGCAAAATAGATGAAATTGATAAAGCAATAGCTAAAATGGTTGCCATGGACATGCAACCTTTTAGTATAGTCGAAGATGCGGGATTTCGGTACTTGCTGAACGTTGTGGATCCGAGATATGTCATGCCATGTCGGAAAACGTTGCGGGACACACATACACAAAATGTCTTCGACACGATGGCATCAAAATTAAAGGACATCCTTAAGTCAATTGACTCATGCGTAATGACAACGGATACATGGACGTCGCGTGCCAATGTGAATTATCTCACGACGACATGCCATTTTATTGATCATTTTGAACTGAAGTCAGTAGTTTTAACAACAAAACCTCTTGTGGATCAAACAAATCACACAAGCACAAATATTGCAAGCACCTTCCGCCAAATTTGCGATGAGTGGGAGATTTTTGACAAAGTCCACTTTATTGTTACGGATAATGCTGCGTCGATGGTAAAGGCATGCGAGCTATTGAATAAAAATCACTTGCCCTGTTTTGCTCATACGCTCAACCTTGTCGTGCAAGATGCCTTAGCCCTTGATAATGTTCAAGAAGTTATAAAATGCACTAAGAGAATAGTGACATTTTAAGAGCAGTGCTACAGCATACGCTAAATTTAAGATTGCACAAGGCACAGACACACCCCTTTCCTTGCGACAAGAAGTAGCAACACGCTGGAATAGCGCATATTATATGCTGCAAAGAGTGTTGTTGACACGTGATCCCCTGAATGCCACACTTTTGAAATGCCAACACGCACCGCTCCCCCTCACAGAGTATAATTTTCGCATTATCCAAGATTTGTGCGCGCTTTTGGAGCCCTTTCATAAAACCACGAAATATGTGTCGGCTGCAAAGACCATCTCAATTTCACTGATTGTTCCAGCAACTTTAGCACTTACTGAAAGCTTAGAAGAGCTAAGTAAAAAGATTGTAACATCTGTTGGGGGCGAATCTTGTGAAATGCTAATTAACAGTTGTAAAAAAGAGACTTTTTTTGTATGAAAGCAGAACCGCACCACGCATGGGAACTCTCCTTGATCCTAGATTTAAAAAAGACGGGTTTCAGAGCAAATCCAATGCCCAACAGGCAACGTTGGCTTTGAAGTGCGAAGTTAAAAATCTGTTCAATGAAGTCGAAAATCCTTTGCCAACAGAACCGTCAACAAGTAAGAATGCTTCTTTTATAATTAAATTCATTGGTAAAAAAGTTGAGGATAAACACAAATCTTCACTGGCGTACGCAATTATTACTGTTCGTCAGTACATGGAGCGGGCAATTCACCCGAAGACGTGGATCCTCTCCAATATTGGCAGGTAATTTACAAATATTATCATTTGAAAAAATTCTTAAATAATTTTATCTTTTTCAGTTAAACAAGAAAAATTTTGTTGAGCTCAGCCAATGCGCAACAAAATATTTATGTATACCAGCAAGTTCTGCCGAATCCGAAAGAACGTTCAGCAAAGCAGGAGCGATTGCTTCGGACCGAAGGTCGGCCTTAAAGCCAAGTATAGTGAACACATTGATTTTTATAAACAAAAACCAATGGCTTATAAATCAATAAAGTTATTTTTGAGATACCTTGTTGTCAATATCCACTAGGTTAAGATATCAAAATGAAGTTATTGTTTTTTTTTTTCTTACACAATAAGTTATTCTTGTTATTCTTTTCTTGTTATATTCAATAGTTTAAGTTATCAAAATGAAGTTACTTTCTTTTAAGCACGGAAATCTTTGGTTTTCTTTCCTTTAAACATATACTTTAAAAACATAATTAACCATTTTGAATCTTATTCGTGGGGCTTAAACAATTTGAAAACAATGTTTAAAAACTTAAACTAGTTTAAAAAAAAACCTTTGAAATTACCGATGGAAACATCGATATATCGATGGAGTGGTCCATCGATGGATAAAAACTAAATCTTCGATAGTATCGATGGTTTTTTTCCATCGCTGCAAAATCCATCGAGTGGTGCCTCCATCGATGGATTCCCAGCTCTAGTGTCCAGGCAGTTCCGGAACGTGGCCAGTGCCCGTTCGCCAGATGGACGAAAATCCCTGGCTGTAAAAGGCACTGTGCCTTGAGCGAAAACCGGCGGTGAAGCCTGGCTGTTTCTCGGCCGGTGCCTCTGCCCAAGTAGCGTTGCGCTATTCGCAGCTCTCCCTTCCTCTTAACCAATGTCCCCGAAAAAATAAATACTTTGTAAAAAGGAGCCCTGGGCAGACTGACTCTGCACCTCGGCTAGAATTGTAACCTTACAGGTGGGAAAATTTGGCCACTCTCCTCTTATTGGCCTCGATAGGCCAACTTTCCCCACACTGACACAGTGAATGCTGTGCCCTCTCGACCATCCGTCGCCATCGGGATCTGCCAGTTGCCGCTCTTCAGATCTAACGTAGATATGAACCTGGCGTGCCGCACTTTCTCCAGGATGTGGTTGATCCTCGCAACGGGGTAGGCATCCAGAATCGAGTGGGCGTTGAGCTGTCGGTAATCTACGCACATGCGCTGTTCTCCGATCCTTTTCTTGACTAAAAAACTTTGCGGGCTCCTCGACTGCTCAATGGCTCCAACTCGAAGCGATCCGTTTACCAGCTCGCCAATCACCTTCCGCGTGACCTCCAATCTGCGCCGTCATTCCTTACTGCTTGAGGATGACTTCTCGCCTTCCTCATCCTTTGCGTCGAATGCATCCTCCATCGGTGGGCGCCATCTTGACTCACCCTCCGCCTCTGACTCCCTTATCCTTTTAGCTGGCGCATGCTCCCTGAGCTCGCCCTCCAGATCTTTGTGAGTCCATCGAGGGACACTGCTCCCTTCTCCTGTCCGATTCGTATCCATCTTGCCGCCATGGGACACCCCTGAGTTCCTCTTTCGGCATATTGTTGGCTCTTAACTCATTCTCGTTGGACGCCGCGCCCACGGATCGTCTGGCGCACGCCCTTCTCACTCATGAAGCTGCCTCGGTACCGAATGTTGATTCCTCTATCGTTCGCATCATTCGGCTTTCGTGGCCGCAGTGCACCACTGTCCTCTTTCCGGCGATAATCGTCTTCCGCACGTCTCGCGATGACCCGTTGGCCAACCTGGTCCGCGATCGCACGTCGTGACACTCTCCTCGGATCGTCCGCTGGCGCACGCCCTTCTCACTCTTAAAGCTGCGTGTAGCCTCGATACCGAATGTAGTGGCCTTCCTCAGGTTCCCATTCGAAACCGTCGCTACGATCTTCCCATCTTCCATTGTTAATGGCGCTTGTGCGCAGAGTGGATCACCAGATCTACTCTCCGCCGGCCTTGTCCAGACAGATTTCGACCGGCTCGCTGCGGTGCTCCTCTCCCGCTCCAATCGCTGCCCTTGCACATTCTCATACTCTGCCGCCATCTGAACCAGTTGCGTGAGTGATGCGAAGTCATGGCGTCACATACAACCTGAGTTCCGGAACGGCGTTCTCAATCAGATAATCTTTAATCTGATCTTTAATCTCGAATCTGATCCTCTAAGCGCTCGAAGTACTGTGGCGGCAGAAAGAATTCTAGAAACTCCTTCTTGAACTCTATCCAGGACACGTCCCTAATCCCACTACTTAGGAGCCACTTAGCCGCCTTCCCGACGAGCACCTCGCTTATCGCTCTAGGCATTCGATCTAGTTCTATGCCATAAGCTATGGCCCGTCCTTCCAATAGCTCCATGAAGTCGAGCGGATCCGACTGTCCATCATACCGCATGTCCCACTTCCTCACCTGCTCAGCCACGCATCATCCTTGCTGCGCTGATAGACCGGATGGACACCCAACCTCGGATTCTGACACTCACCTGCTTCCATCCTCCTATCTTGGGTCAGCTCCGTCAAGAAATACCGTTGCGTTGAATTTTATTAGTTCGCCGTACTTTCGCTTATTTTCCTTTGTCTATTTTATTTATCATGTTCATTTTTATTTATTTTATTCATTTTCTCCATGCTCTTCATTTTCATTCTGTTTTTTTTTTTTATCCTGTTTCACTTTGTCTTATTTCGCCTTTTTGATTCCACTTTATTTTATTTTATTTCCTCTTATTTTATCCTAGTTCCTCTTTTTTAATTTTCGTTTATTTATTTTATTGTGTTTTGTATTATTTTGTTCTATTTTATTTTATTTTAATTTATTTATTTTTTTATTTTATTTTATTCCACTGTGCGTGCCCACTTTTCCATGGCCTCTGGCCCACTGTATGCTTCCACTTTTTCACGGCCTCAGGCCCAATATTAAAGGTTTGAACGCAACATTACTCATAGCACTAACCATACAACACATAGACTGGACAAGTAGAACAAACTTTTTTCACGCACAAATATATGAGCGAATCGCCACACAACTTCGTATTTGTTCGGTTTGGGCGATTCGCGCTTGGGCAGTCAAAATTTGAAACGACGAATTCATTGCGCTGCCAGCGGTCGACCGGGATGGTCGCATTTTCATATGAGCACATTCTGTGTGCTATTATTCTTTACTCTCCCTCTCTCTTTTCTCTCTCTCTATCTCACTCTATCCGAGCACAAGCCAGTTGCCCACAAAAATTGAAATTTGTTCGCGAGTGGCAATTCGCGACGATCCCGTCTGCCATTCTTAGTAAGAGTATGCCGAACTCTTAAACGGCTTTGCCATGCTCATGCAAAATTTTAGTGTTTTCGTAAAGATTTTGGGAAGGATATGAAAGCGCTGATGTGCATAAGCATTACTTTTTCGCGATGAGCATGCACACACACATTTACTGCGTCTTGCTACATGTATGAGCAGTTATGTGACTGTGTGCGAAACTTTTGCTGTCTGTAGCAATTGCAGGGACCAACATTTGCAGTTTGTTCTCTTGCTACCTGCGCGATTCAGTATTTTGTCTATTTTGTATGATTTGAATTGTAGAGTGACTGTCAAATGAGCCTCTACGACTTGTAGCAGTCATTTTGGCAATAATGAGTACATGGTGTATTCTGACATTGTCAATACATGTGAATTTCCAGATCCACTTAAATCGTTTATAGCCCGTTCAAAAATGTTTTGGGGGCTATGTTACTAAATTAGTTATAGTAATTTTTATTTATTAAACATCTATAAAAAGAAATGCATATGTATGCATATAAACATACATGCCATATGCATGGGTCAAGTAGATTTGACAGTCTACAAGGCCGAACAAATTTAAGACCGTTCCCACAATTCTAAGGCCGAGGTCCACAAGAATAACAAACTGCAAATGTTGGTCCCTGCAATTGCTACAGACAGAAAAAGTTTCGCACACAGTCACATAACTGCTCATACATGTAGCAAGACGCAGTAAATGTGTGTGTGCATGCTCATCGCGAAAAAGTAATGCACATCAGCGCTTTCATATCCTTCCCAAAAATCATCACGAAAACACTAAAATTTTGCATGAGCATGGCAAAGCCGTTTAAGAGTTCGGCATACTCTACTAAGAATGGCAGACGGGATCGTCGCGAATTGCCACTCGCGAACAAATTTCAATTTTTGTGGGCAACTGGCTTGTGCTCGCATAGAGTGAGATAGAGAGAGAAAAAAGAGAGAGGGAGAGTAAAGAATAATAGCACACAGAATGTGCTCATATGAAAATGCGACCATCCCGGTCGACCGCTGGCAGCGCAATGAATTCGTCGTTTCAAATTTTGACTGCCCGAGCGCGAATCGCCCAAACCGAACAAATACGAAGTTGTGCGGCGATTCGCTCATATATTTATGCGTGAAAAAAGTTTGTTCTAGTTGTCCAGTCTATGTGTTGTGTGGTGAGTGCTCATAGGGTTGATTTTTGAAATGATTAGTTATTTAGTGTATACTTCGTATACTCTTATTAATTTTGCAGATGTGGATTACGGTTGTTTTAATTATAAAGTACCTTTAAAGTAGTTATGTTTAATTAAAAAATCTGACAAATATGAGGAAACAAATAATGAAATGAATAAAATAATTTCATTAATATAATCTATATATATATATATATATATATATATATAAAACAAAGCGCATTGGAAGCACTAGACCGAACATTAAAAGATCTGCGAAATGACTCGAGATGTTTTGGTGGTTCAATGATTTTATTATCTGGCGATTTCCGACAAACACTACCAGTAATTCCAAGATCTACTGCTGCCGACAAAATAAACGCTTGCCCCTCAAAGCATCAAATCTGTGGCGATATGTAAACAAACTTCAACTGTCTGTAAATATGAGAGTTACATTGTTGAACGATCTATCTGCTGATGATTTCTCGAAGAAATTTCTGAATATCGGTAATGGCCGTGTTCCTGTTGACGAATCGAGCGGTTTGGTTTCATTTCCTTCAAATTTTTGCAATTTCGTCTCATCAAAAGATGAGCTTATCAAAAAAAGTATTTCCGGATATCATTGCTAACCACAAAAATACTAAATGGTTGAGTGAGCAATTTTGACTAAAAATAAAGATGCACATGACCTCATTTTTATAATTCAAAATCAAATCGTAGGTACTCTGTATTCATTCAAATCTATCGACTGTATAACAAACGACGAAGAAGCCACTAATTATCCAACTGAATTTTTGAACTCCTTGGTTTTTCCTGGTTTACCACCGCACAATTTACAACTGAAGGTTGGCTCAGTATCATGCTTAGAAATTTAAACCAAACAAAACTGTGCAATGGAACGCATTTGGTGATAAGAAAACTGATGAGCAATGTGATTCACGCGTCGATACTCAAAGGAAAATTTAAAGATGAGGTAGTTCTTATTCCAAGGATTCCGATGATCTCAACAGATATGCCCTTTGAGTTTAAACGAATTCAATTCCCGATTCGTCTTGCCTTCGCCATGACGATCAACAAATCACAGGGCCAATCCTTGACTATTTGTGGCCTCAATCTAGAAAATGCGTGTTTTTCTCATGGTCAATAGTACGTGGCATGCTCACGTGTCGGCAAACCATCCGCATTATTTGTTCTTGCACCTGACCAAAAAACGAAGAATGTCGTTTAACACAAGGTGCTTGAATGAAAATCCGATTAATAAATTAATCAGAGTGTATCCCAAACTGAACAACATAGTTTTCAATGATTTTTTTCTGACATGTGTTTGGAAAACTTAATAATTTTTTTTTTTTTTTTTTTTTTAATTTTTATTCTCATTCTGCAGTTATACGTTGCGTGTTCACGAGTTGGGAAACCATCAGCTTTGTTTGTGTTAACGTTAGATCAAAAAACAAAGAATGTGGTTTCCCAAAGACCACTGCAATGAAAGGGATAATTTGCGGACACGCTTCGATTCAGTATTTACTTTGGATTCAGTGTAATTTTTTTTATTTGAGAAGTTCAAATAAATTACATTTTTGTAATCGAAATGAATTCATTACTGTTGTGAAATGAAATAAAATTTTTCCTTTTCATATGTATATCAAAAAAAAAAAAATGTTTCTTCATATTTTAATACCCAAATGGGGATCCATCTGGTGACGAAACAGAGTTCGCCGTGTTTGCTAGTTTTAAATATATCAACAACATTAAAAATTCTTTTAAAAGTTATACCACTAACCACACAACACATAGACTGGACAACTGGAACAAATTAATGTGCACACTTATTTTTTGACATTAGAACCCCCCAACTTCGTATTTGCTCGGGTTTTTACTTTTAGGGTCGGGAGAGAAAAATTGCTGATGGCAAAATCATTCCGCTTCGAGCGCTCGACGGTGACGGTCGATTTTCCAAAAAGGCCTGACATGTGCCGCTCTTTCCCTTGCTCTTTTCTCTTTCTGCCCCATGCTTTTTACTCTCTGCTCTCTTCTCACAAAAATATATGTATGCTGGCACAAACAGCAAGCAGCTCACAAAAATTGAAATTTCTTCTCGACTCGCGAGTCGCGATACCATTGGTTCCCTTCTGAGCGAAGAGTATACCGAATTCTTAAACTGCTTTGCCATGCTCATGCAAAATGTTAGCGTTTTTATGATTATTTGTGGAAAGGGTATGAAAGTGTTGATGTGCATAACGAATATTATTTCCGTATGACCATACACACACACATTTACACTCGCTATATTTGTAGGCATTTATGTGCCTGTGTGCGATATTCTTGCTGCCGCCTGTATAGCACTTTTAGAACCCCCAGCAGCAGTTGATGTTCGTTCGGTTGGGTAGCTGCTGTGAGCTTGCATACGCATACACATTTACACTTCCTTGCTATATGTGTAAGCATTTATGTGCCTGTGTGCGATACACTTGCTGCATGTTGCAATTCTAATTTCCCAGCGATTGCTGTGTGGTAGCTGTTGTGAGTCTACACACACACATACATATGTGTAAGTTTGTGATGTGATAATCACAATCACTTGTATAGGCATTTGAATGAATGCTCTGCCTGGGGCATTTGCATGTTTCGTGCGTGGGTCTCGAATATTGGGCGTGTGCCTACCTCAACTTTGAAATTAAGTAAACGATTTTGGCTTCGAATTGTAGGAGAGGTCAATTATTTTTTTATTACCTGTTGATCTGTTATCATTTGTTCTTTAATATTTAGTACCTGAATTTTAATAAGAAACAATTTTAAATGGCTTACAGATAGTATAGTTAGTAAAAGTAGTAATTTAAGTAAAAGTAAAGTGAGAATTATTCGTGAATAAGAAATTTAAAATAAATAAAACAAAAAACATAATACATGTATATTTTTGTTATTTAGTGGTAAATATGTCTACATAACGGATGCATATTTTTTGCATAAAAGGGTCACTTTTACCTGGATATCTAGGTATTTCTATAAAAGGGTTATATGTGACCTGAATTTGCGCAAGCATTTGAACAACTTGTCCCATTTTGGCATATAGGGTCAAATCAGGTACTAAATATTAAAGAACAAGTGATAACAGATCAACAGGTAATAAAAAAAATTGACCTTTCCTGCAATTCGAACCCAAAATGCCTACAAGGTCGAACAAATCTAAGACTGTTCCCACAATTCTAAGGCCGAGGTCTACAAGAACAACAAATGCTAAGAGAGCAAACTGCAAATGTTGGGCCCTGCAAATGCTACAGGCAGCAAAAGTTTCGCACACAGTCACATAAATGCTCATACATGAAGCAACACACAGTAATTGTGTGTGTGCATGCTCATTGCGAAAAAGTAATGCTTATGTACATCACGCTTTCATACCCTTCCCAAAAATAATCACGAAAACACTAAAATTTTGCATGAGCATGGCAAAGCCGTTTAAGAGTTCGGCATACTCTTACTCAGAAGGGAAGATGGGATCGTTGCAAATCGCTACTCGCGGACAAATTTCAATTTTTGTGCGCTGCTGGCTTGTGCCTGTATACATATATATATGAGAGACATAGAGAGTGTGAGAGAGTGAATAAAGAAAGAATAACACACAGTGATGCTTCATATGAGAATAGAATCATTTCGTTCGAGCGCTGGCAGCGAACTGAATATCAACTACGATATTTTCGCTGCCTGAGCAGCAAATGACAGTGCCGAGCAAATACGAAGATGATTAGGACGCGAAATCAAAATCTGGTTCGTGAAAAAAGTTTGTTCTAGTTGTCCAGTCTATGTGTTGTATGGTTAGTGAACTAACTTCCAGAATTTTGATTATTAAACTAGAATATCGAACTAAGTTCGTTCAAATAGCTCAATTGATCTATGTGTGAACATTGTTATTGAACTCTTTGATTCTGTGGAAACAAGACGTAAGAATGCCAAAAGATTATAATCAAAAATGGCGAGATGTGTCTTAACAGCCACGAATTCAAATGTTGGCTGCGGAAAGACGTAAATGATACTACGCGAGTATATTGCAGTTATTGCAAATGCAGTATAACTGCAAAGTTAAGTGATTTGCGTGCCCATGCTAGCACTAAAAAACATAAAAATGCAGAAGGAGGATTTCAGAAAAAAAAAATAAAATACCTTTTGCTGGAGTTACTACAAAAACGGCTGTGCAGGAGGCAGCGCTCTGTTTATTTGTGGCACAACACTCGGCGATTTCGCCAGTTGAGCACATATAACATTTGTGCGCAAAACATTTTAGTGATGGATCTGGTAGTTCTTTGAAGCTGCTTAGAACAAAATGCTCAAACATTATCAAAAACGTTTTAGCACCAAATTTTTTTGATGACCCTTGTGCCGAATATGATTGAATATGATTGGCACTATAGAAACATATGAAAAACGAAATATATGTCATGAAGTAGATGAATTACTTAACTATCTGTAAAAATATAACCCAGAAAACCAATCAAAAACATCAGCTTTTTTTCGGATTTTCTTCACAAAATTTCAGCTTTTTTTTTTTAATCTTCCCACTAAAAACCGCTTTTTTTTGCTCGACAACACTGATTTTTATTTTAAATTTGTAGCTTATTTTAACCACTAACCCACTAACACATAGACTGGACAACTGGAACAAGTTAATGTGCACACTTATTTTTTGACATTAGAACCCCATCAACTTCGTATTTGCTCGGGTTTTTACTTTTAGGGTCGGGAGAGAAAAATTGCTGATGGCAAAATCATTCCGCTTCGAGCGCTCGACGGTGACGGTCGATTTTCCAAAAAGGCCTGACATGTGCCGCTCTTTCTCTTGCTCTCTTTCGCTTTCTGCCCTATGCTTTTTACTCTGCTCTCTTCTCACAAAAATATATGTATGCTGGCACAAACAGCAAGCAGCTCACAAAAATTGAAATTTCTTCTCGATTCGCGAGTCGCGATCCCATTGGTTCCCTTCTGAGCGAAGAGTATACCGAATTCTTAAACTGCTTTGCCATGCTCATGCAAAATGTTAGCGTTTTTATGATTATTTGTGGAAAGGGTATGAAAGTGTTGATGTGCATAACGAATATTATTTCCCGATGACCATACACACACACATTTACACTTCCTCGCTATATGTGTAGGCATTTATGTGCAGCAAGTGTATCGCACACAGGCTATGTGTTGTATGGTTAGTGGTTAGTGTTAGTGGCCAAACTGAGCTAGTTAGCCAAAATGAGCCATATTGAATGAACAGCTTAGTGGCTCAGTGGTTCAGTGAACCATTCATTTTAGCTCACTCACTCATGAGCTACCCAAGTCTGATTGTAAGTAGTGTAACGAAAAGTTTATTAATATATCGGACGTCCATCTATTAAATAATTTAGATTATCCTTTTATATGAAATGAGTAAAATAATAGAATAAAGCATAACGTGGAAAATTCTGAATTCATCTTTTAAATGCTTAATCTTAAATCTACATATTAGAAGGTACGCGACAATACTTAACTCTGAAGTATACATACAACTATGTACATACGTATGTATCGTCTGAAATATTTGTAAGATTTTTTATGAAATAAATACGTACAGTGGCTCACAGCTTATTTGATACACTTAAATTTTAAAATTTTCTCTTGCTGTAATTCAAAAACTATAAATGACATCGCAATACTTTAAATGTTATGTTAAAGAGGGCAATTCCTTCTTTTATAAAGCAAATGATTTTATTTAAAAATAATGTTCAACAGAAAAAAAAAAAAATAATAATATACAAAAATTCACTCACAGCTTATTTGATACAGTGTCAGTAATATGCTAAAATGTAAGGTTAGCCTTTAATCACGACGTCGGGACAGTTCCAAATAAGCCATTTTTGAAAGAATCTAGCTTTGCGGATCGGGTCGTTGTCTTAGTAGAAACGGAGACCGTTGCCTACAGCCAGTTTTTTGGAACTTAGGATAACAATTTTTTTTTTATTTGAAGGCACTGAATTTTCTACATAATTTTATCGATGAATACCAAAGTACCGACTCCGGCTGCGGACATACATACAAGCCCAAACCATACCGTGGTCACAGCCATGCTTCACTGCTGCTTTAAGGTTTTCTTTGTTGAGCTCAGCAGTCGGCTTTCTCCACACATAAAACATCCTGCCGGAGCTCAAAATATTAAATTTAGACTCCTCCGAGAAAATCCCAATGTTCCAAAACGAGGAATCCTTCAAAATGTGCTCCTTATGAAAGGCTGCTTAGGTAATTCTTCTTTGTTTTAAACGGTTTTTTTTTTTCGAGCTACTAGTGCTTTGAAATCATGGTCGAGCAACACACGCCAGATAGCTTATGCTCTCGAAACCTTGCCCAGTTCATTTTCAACCTCTTCACCCAACTTTAAAGAAGACAACTTGGAGTTAACTAGAATTTTTCGAGCTCTGTAGCGCTAGTCGGACTCAGTGAAAATTTCATTGGTGCCTTTCTTGCAGCATGAGTATACAGGGTGTAGAATTATATTTTTCTTTTCAAGCGCAAACCATCATTATAAAATTGTATTATTTTTGTATTGTAACATAATATGTCATCATAATATTCTGCGGGGTGACTAACCATGTTGACAGCTAAACTAAAACGCTTTTCTATGTTTGCTTCTAATAGGAAAGGTTTTTTCCGTGCTACGCTCGAACTATACTCATGCCGTAGGACGACTTTGCGCACCTTCTCATGTGAGACATCGATTCCACATTCTTCCTTTACCTTTTTTGGCAAGACTTCTGGAAGAAATATGCGGATTAGCGTTCACTTTTCTTAGAATTAGCCTCTCTACTCGGTTAATGAGCTTTCTTTTCGGCCCTCCCCCCGTCTTTGAAAGCAGCCTATTTTCCTTTTCGGCCCGATTTAGCGGATTATAAACCGTTCTCCTGGGCACAGAAAACATGTCCATCAATTCTGGAATGGATTTGCCCATCTCGTGGTTGTAATAGATGAGCTGCACCATCTCAAAGCTTAATCGCTTCCCAGTCATATTTTTAAAATATTAAATGTGTTATTATACTCGTAACTAGCGAAAATTGTCAACCAATTGACAAAAAATGTGAAAGAATATCTGCATAGATGCCGAGAATATGCAGAGACAGCGGTAAAATACAGTTACTTCTAAGAAAAAGACCAACGCAGATGTGCAAAACAAAGTGTGCCAACACATTATTGACACTGTTATTATTGAATGATATTTGGTTTTGTTGATTTATTTGTTACATTTTGAATATTTTGCTTCTTTTTTTTTATACCCTGAACCCATTGAAAATGGGAATTCAGTGTATAATGGTTTTGTGAAAATGTATGTAACAGGCAAAAGGAGACGTCGCAGACCCTATAAAGTATATATATTCTTGATCAGCATAAAAAAATAAGTTGATTGAGCCCTGTCTGTCTGTCCGTCCGTATGAACGTCAAGATTTCGGAAACTACAAAAGCTAGAGAGCTGAAATTTCACATGAACACTCGTATGTTACCTACGCAATACGAGTTTATTTTGTTTTTTCGATAACTCGTCCCATTTCCAAATTATCGATAAAAATCGAAAATTCGTTTACATTTTTTAGGTTTTTTAGGTATAACTTCTACACCGTTTTAGCTAGAGACTTCAACTTTATATATTTAGATAGATATTATGGATACGCAGGTTTTGTAGTCTTCAGAGTTTGGATACCACGCCCCCTTCGCCCCCAATTTGGAAAAAACGCATTTCAAATACTAGAGATTTGCAATTTAGCACATAGGTAGATTTAAATACTCTTGATCTACTCTGAAAATTTCATGAAGATCGTCTATTTAGAAATGGAGTTATAAGCGTCCAAAGTTCAGCCCAACCCACCCCCAAGACAAAGCAGCAACTGCGCAGTTAGCAGATAGCAGAACAAGTAAGAAGGCTCTAGTCGAGACGGCTCGACTACGAGATACCCTGAACCCTGCAAAAAAGTGATACTCATCTTCTTTACGCACGTATAAGCGCGCGCTCTGCTAACTGCGCAGTTGCTGCCGTGGCTTGGGGGTGGGTTGGGCTGAACTTTGGACGCCTATACCTCCATTTCTAGATGGACGACCTTCATGAAATTTTTAGAATAGATTAAGAGTATCTAAATCTATCTATGTGTCAAATTGCAAGTCTCTAGTATTTGAAATGCGTTTTTTTTTTCAAATTGGGAGGGGGCGTGGCATCCAAAATCTAAAAATAACATAATCTGCGTATTCATAATATCTATCTATCACAATCGCCGAGTATCACTTCTATAGGCATTTGAATGAATGCTCTGCCTGGGGCATTTGCATGTTACCTCAACGATTTTGGGTTCGAATTGCAGGAAAGGTCAATTATTTTTTTATTACCTGTTGATCTGTTATCATTTGTTGTTTAATATTTAGTACCTGATTTGACCATATATGCAAAAATGGGACAAGTTGTTCAAATGCTTGCGCAAATTCAGGTCACATATAACCCTTTTAAAGAAATGCCTAGATATACAGGTAAAATTGACCCTTTTATGCAAAAATATGCATTCGTTATGTAGACATATTTTCCACTAAAGAACAAAAATATACATATATTATGTTTTATTAATTTCAAAGTTGAGGTAGGCACACGCCCAATATTCGAGACCCATGCACGAAACATACAAATGCCCCAGGCAGAGCATTCATTCAAATGCCTATACAAGTGATTGTGATTATCACATCACAAACTTACACATATGTATGTGTGTGTGTAGACTCACAACAGCTACCACACAGCAATCGCTGGGAAATTAAAATTGCTACATGCAGCAAGTGTATCGCACACAGGCACATAAAAGCTTACACATATAGCAAGGAAGTGTAAATGTGTATGTGAATGTGTGTGCGTATGTAATACACATCTGCATGAATGCATCCAAATGGGCAAATGAATCATTCATTATAAAAAGCTGTACACTTTTTTTGTGTACAGCTTAAATGGGTGGCAGTAAATGCTGTACAACTTGTCTGTATCGACAGCTTGCCGTTTCACTCACTCCCATGCTGTACAGCACCTTATGAGTACACTAAAACTACTGTACAGTGTTTTTTACTGCACACTATTTTGGTGTGCAGTAAACTCACTGTACACTGAGTTGTTATTGATGACGCTTCATACAAAATATCTTCAATAAAATTTCATACACATTTTATAAATTTATTTCATATTTATAAATTTATTTCTGAAAATGACTCATTATACAATAAATTAATATTTGAGTGCAAAAACATTATTTTATTTACTAAGTCATCCGTTGTTGCAACTTTGCAAAGTTTATAATTAATTAAATTTTTAGCAACCGAAAAGGCTCTTTCGGATGCTGAACTACTTGCTGGAACGGCTAACATTTTACATTTTATCAGCTTGGCTTTGTTAAGGCAAGTTAATAAACAAATTTTTTTGATAGTGAACGTTGTATTTATTTATTAAACTCCAAATTCGAACTCGCACAATGCTAATTGTATTGCATTGCATTGCAAAGGCAACGCACAATACAACTGACTAGCGACTCGATGTGCAGCAAGCCTTTTATACTTGCTTCTCTTACATAAAGAATATTCGGGATTTCTTATTCTAGAAAATTTAATGCTTAATAAATGATTACTTCTAAATAGATGATGAGTTTTTCGAGATCATTCTACAACAGTTTACATTTAATAATATAATAATATAAAATATAATATAATAATATTTAATACATATTTTTTATATATATTTGTATATTTATATTTATTTTATATATATTTTTATTTATTATAAGAGTCGCTTGACTAATGGGGTGATAGCTTGCACAGCTGTTAGGCATGACAGAAATGCTGTTCTCATAATTGTATATGGTGTACAACGTGTAGAAACGAGACAAAAATTGTCCTCACTCACGAAGTGTACTACATTTTACTGTTCTCACTTTAGTTGAGAACAGTTGAAATGCTGTACTCGATTCTTCTGCACACTAGAAAATACTGTACAGTAATGAAATGGGTGCAGTATTTTGAGAACACTTTACTACTGTACATTACTATGCTGCAAGAAATGAATGTATTCTTGCAGACCTGTAGTATGCAAGCTCAAAGCAGCTACAAAACCGAACGAACATCAACTGCTGCTGGGGGTTCTAAAAGTGCTCTACAGGCGGCAGCAAGAATATCGCACACAGGCACATAAATGCCTACATATATAGCGAGGAAGTGTAAATGTGTGTGTGTATGCAAGCTCACATCGCTATCCAACCGAACGAAATCAACTGCTGGGGGTTCTAATAGTGCTACAGGCAGCAAGAATATCAATCGCACACAAGCACATAAATACTTACACATATAGCGAGGAAATGTAAATGTGTGTGTGTATGGTCATACGGAAATAATATTCGTTATGCACATCAACACTTTCATACCCTTTCCACAAATAATCATAAAAACGCTAACATTTTGCATGAGCATGGCAAAGCAGTTTGAGAATTCGGTATACTCTTCGCTCAGAAGGGAACCAATGGGATCGCGACTCGTGAGTCGAGAAGAAATTTCAATTTTTGTGAGCTGCTTGCTGTTTGTGCCAGCATACATATATTTTTGTGAGAAGAGAGCAGAGAGTAAAAAGCATGGGGCAGAAAGAGAAAGAGAGCAAGAGAAAGAGCGGCACATGTCAGGCCTTTTTGGAAAATCGACCGTCACCGTCGAGCGCTCGAAGCGGAATGATTTTGCCATCAGCAATTTTTCTCTCCCGACCCTAAAAGTAAAAACCCGAGCAAATACGAAGCTAGGGGGGTTCTAAAGTCAAAAAATAAGTGTGCACATTAATTTGTACCAGTTGTCCAGTCTATGTGTTGTATGGTTAGTGGTAGTACATATTATGTACATTTATATAACATATATTTTGTTTCCGGCCACCCACAAAATCTGTGAAGAGTTTCTTGACAGTGTCAAATATGAGTAATCTAACTTTTTGTTGTTTTTTAAGTTATTATTATTGTTTTTGTTTCTCTTTTTTTTTTTTATAATTTTATATAAAAATACCTATTAAAAAAATGAGCTAAATTAAACAAAAACTCATTTTTTTTTTTACATAAAGTACAAAAAATTTACTGTGTAAGGTGTTTCTTGACAGACTGTATGTAAACTTGCTCACATAACTCTGCGTACACACAAGAAAATATTTCTTTTTTAAGTTTGACCATTAATAGCGCTCGATATAAACAAGATATTCCATTTTTTCTTATTTTATTAGTTTCCTTAGTTATTAAACTTAATATTTAATATCACTTCATTTATGAAAACAAAAAACTAAAGCATAATATAACTATTTAAAAAAAACCTTATAAAAAAAAGGCCTTCCAAGAGTCTGCGTACATACGTAGAATTCTGCGTACAATGAGGGAATTCGCGATTACCGTTAACTTTTTCAGCTTTTTCTTTTTGTTAATTATTTTCTCGGATATTTGCAAGCACATTTTTTCAATTTTGACCAAGGGAAAAGAGATCTGTATTGAAGAGCGTAAATTAATTTTAAAATTTCGTTTGGAGGGCAAATCCTGACGAGAAATCGGGCGGTTTGTTGGCAGAACTCATCCCTCATGTCAGAGAGTGTACGACAACTACATTTCAACAGGCTCCATATGATATAAGCCTCGATCTGGCCGTCCTTCGTTGCTGGCAGGCAAGGAGATAAAGCGAATTGTTCAGCTGGTGCCTCCAAATCCATAGATTACTGCCCACCAAGAAAGTCTTCAAGTCGCGGAACGTTTTAACAAAACTTTGTCCGATCAAACTGTTCGCCGCATTTGGAAGGAAGCGGGGTATAATGGAAGAGTTGCCCCATGTTTCAAAAGCAAAAAAAATAAAGAGTATGGACAAATGCCAATGAGCACATTTCCAAGCCAACTAGCTTCTCTGCTCCTCTTTTTCTACAAATCATTTTCTTCCCCCTTAATTCCAAATATACAAAACTTGCTCTGAACCAAAAATATGACATTGTTCCAGAAGCTAGTCGGCTTGGTAATGTGCTCATGAGCCAAGTCCATACGCTTTAGTTTGTTAAAACGTTCCGCGTTTGTTTGTTAAAACGCTTTAGTTTTTTGTATTCATAAATGAAGTGATATTAAATATTAAGTTTAATTACTAAGGAAATTAATAAAAAAAAAAAAAGAAAAAATGGAATATCTTGTTTATATCGAGCGCTATCAATTGTCAAACTTATAAAACAAATATTTTCTTGTGTGTACGCAGAGTTATGCGAGGAAGTGTATGTATGTATGTACATCAAAAAAGACGCGTACAGGTACAGCTTTGGTGGTGAAAAAAAACGACTTGCAGGTATCATATTGTCAAAATATTATTTTTTTAATGATTTATAATGAAAGTGATATCATTATAAATGATCTTCAATGGGCTATACTTTTGATGCTTATAACTCCATGGACGATCTTCATGAAACTTTCGGAATATTCTAATAATATCAAAATGTGTCTATTTACCAAATTGCAAGTCTGTAGTATTTGAAATGCGTTTTTATACTCTGTTCCCAAGGGGAAAAAGAGTATATTGGGTTTGTGCAATGTCCACCTTGCTGTCCGTCCGTCTGTCCGTCCGTTCGTTTGTCCGTATAAACGCAATATATGTACCCCCGAATTATAAAGTGTAAACATTTTCCCGATCCGCCCACTAGGGGCGTGGCAAATCGGAAAACTCTTGCGCCCATAGGCCAAAAATCATACTAGATGATGAGCTAGAGAGTTGCAATTTGGAATGTATACTCGCGGTGGCAACATAAGTTCAAAAACCTATGACGGATATATCTACACCCATTGAGGGCGTGTCAAATCGGAAAAAACTTATCTTCTACACCGTTAAAGCTAGAACGCTAAAATTTGGCATGTAAGTTAATGTTATGATTCTAAGAAGATCGATTAGAAGATGGCAAATCGGACCTGAATATATAGTGATTTTTTAAATTGTGCTATATTTTGAACACTGTTGACACTAGAGACTTGAAATTTTGCATGTATGCTCGGGTTGACAACCCAAGATCAATAAGCTATGATAAATATATCTACGCCCACAGGGGGCGTGTCAAACCGCAAAAGTTTATATCTCCTACAGTTTTAGAGCTAGAAGCCTGAAAATTGGATGGTTCAGTTACTAATGTCCTCCTCTATCGATGCCCCAAAAATAATTTTTCAGCTTCTTTGGGGGCGTGGCATATCGAAAAATACCCTGTAATTTTCGCATTTTTGGAATGTAAGCAACCAAATTTTGCAGTCATGTTAGCCTCAGCTCTTTCTAAGAACTGGCCAAAAATTATGCGTCTACGCCCACTTGGGGCGTGACAAATCGGCAAAGAAGTTTGTTGTGGCCAACTGCATAATTCATGCATATAATAACTTAGTAGTAATTGCTAAGATGGCAGAAAGCATTTTAACATAAATATAATAATATTAATGATTTTAAAAAATAAAATTTATAAGTTTTCGATTAATAAATAAAAAGTTTCCAGCGGTATTCGAACCCAGGTCTTTTCAAAATTACGTGTAATCGTTAGCAAAACCTAAATAAATTCACAGCTGATCAGTTGATCAGCAGCTTGTGACAAAACAAAACAATACAATCGCAATTCTTGGAATATGTATACACACTTGGATGTGTAATACACGTACAAACATCTGTGTACACATACATACATATATGCATGCATAGAAAAACTGCTTGCCAAGCAGCGTGGCAAATTGGAAATGTTGTTTTAGTTTTTGCTTAAATGCACAATTCATATGCGTATGTTTATAAATTATTATCAATTGGCAGCAAGCATTTTATAATGAATATAGAAATATAAAAAAAATTTTTTAAATAAAATAATAATTGAAAAAAAAGTTCGCTGCGGGATTCGAACCCGCGCACGTAAGTATAGCTTGCATAGCGCTTACCACCAGCGCCACTGCCCTGACATGAGATGTGTTGACTAAAACCAAATAAGGCATTGCTAGAGCGTCTCTGACAAAACTAAAGTAACGATCGAAAAATTCCCAATTCACTTACAATTCTTAGAACATTCTGGCATGCAAACTTTTGTATGCATACATAGAAAATTGTGTGTATACTCGTATAGTGTGTGTGTAAATCTGTATGTATGTATAGGAAAACCGTTTGTTGCTTGCCATGTACGTACATACGTTTTCTAATTGCCGAAATATTTCGTTAATTAAATGTTTATTAAATAAATAAGATGCACCTATGGGAAGAAAGTATATCGCAGTTAGTTGCGCCTAACTGCAACGTTCTTACTTGTTAAACTTGGGTGGGCACCGCGAGTATACATTCCAAATTGCAGCTCTCGAGCTCATCAACTAATATGATTACCAGAATTTCCGAAATGCATTTTCCGATTAGCCTTGCCCCTAGTGGCGGATCGTGAACATTTTTACACTTTATGATTCCGGACCATCCATGACCATGTGGTCTTGATTTCAAGTCTCTAGCTCTAATAGTGCCGAAAATTATTACATTAATACGGACAGACAGCAAATCTGACATTGCACAAAACCAATATACTCATTTCCAGCGTTTGAAAATGCTACGCTACTCCGTAGTTTTTCGTTTTGCTCTGGTTACCGCTCTCGTTTATGACGGGAGCCGTAGCAGAGCCATAGTCGAACGAAAAAACGTAAGAGCTCTGCTCTGCTCTCGGAGTTTGTTGTGCTCAAATCTGTAGCGGTAGCAATAGCACGAAACGAAATTAACGACTACGCTTCGGCAGAGCGGTAGCCCAAAAAGGAGAGCGAGATGAGAGCAGAGCAAACGCAATTGACTTTGTTGCTACTGCTCTTTGGGCCGATATTCTTATTACAATTCGGCCTTCGATTGTTTTTGCTAATTCGTAAAGCGTATTACATACATATAAATATATATGTAAATTTGTACATACGTACATTCGTACATAAATGATAATATTTATTATTTTTATTTTAGTAAACTTAAATTTATGTATGTATGTATTAATTGTCGTTTTCAAATAAACTTAAATTATCTATGGCACTAGACGTATATTTTCTAATGTTTCGTGGCTTAAGCGATTTCGGTTATCCGACAACACCAGTTTCATTGACGAAAATGCTCGCTCTATTGTTACCTGCAAGTATTAAGAAAATTAAACACTTGTTTAATTATTGTTATTTAAGTATTAATACTTACTTGCGTTGGCGGTATAGCAAAACATACTTTGCTTAAGGCATAAAGTTCTGGGTCGCTTGACTTTTTGTCTCTCCAAAAATTTAATACGTTAACATTCGATTTCATAAAAGGTAATTTTAATCCCTCAATCTTCCCATGGACATCTGTTGACACATGGGGAAGTATCATGCTATTACTTAAAAAGTTGTTTAATTGCTCTATATCATTATCGTTTAAGTTTCCAGGATCCGTATTGGATGAATTGCTTGATCTATTTGAATTGGGAATCTGGCCATGAACTTTTAATTGATCCCACAATGTCTTTAAAAAATTTTCTTTCTGTGAGGAGTCAATGATATGGTGAAATCTAGGGTCTAAATATAGGCAAGCGTCGAAGCCCACGTTTGACACTAATTTCTTGCTCCTTGTTTCCATACTTTGAAATAGTTTATTTCCAATTATATAAATAATGGAATCTTTATTAAAGGCGTTTGTTGTCAAAATATGATTAGTGTTTTAGGTAAGTTTGCACGTCAGCCACAGAGCATAAAAATTACCATAATGCAATTTTTCCTCTTGAAATTGTACTATTGTCTTTTGTAGTGGGACCATAACTGTAACGTAGCAATCTATAAAGTCCCATAAAAAATCATTAGCTTCGAAATTTTCGTCTTCCGTTTTGTTTTCCACAGTTTCAATTAGACTCAAAATACTCTTTGCTTTATTAAGATCGTCAATCATGTTAAATGTTGATCCCCATCTAGTAGGACAATCCAATTGAGGTAATTTAAAGTTGCGTAATTCAAATAAATCGCGGTAACCGTTTGAAGGCTTGCGAATATACTTCGTCAAATTGCGGCATTGGAATAAAAAATTGTTGCACAAAGCAGTGTGAGCTGCACATCGACATATTTGTCGATCCCCGACATATATATTTTCAGTATTTTCGAAGTGGTCTATTTGTTTCGTGTACTCCATATTCTTCTGTTCAGTGCATGCTTCATCAAAATCGTCATCGCTTTTATACATTTGCGATAAAATTTTGGAAGTTTTTATCATATTGGCCCCATTATCCGATGTTATGGACACAATTTGACTCAGTAATATTTCATAATTTTCCAAAACTGATAAAATTTCCTTAGCCAGATTTTTGCATGTACTTGTACTCAGTTCCTTTAAGTTCAACCATTGCGAGAATTCGAGATTTTATTTCATTTTTTGTTATATATTGAGCACTGAGCCCAAAAATATTTCGGTCAAGCCGCGTTGCACTATCAATTTTTAAAGATAAAAGACGATTTTTACTTTCATGTTTTATTTCAAGCCGAATATTCGTGCCACATTTTTTAATACTGTCTTGCATTTGTTTCCATTTAGCTTGAAGTTGCTTCCACATTTTTCTCCAATACCACGACATATGGGGTCAATTATATTTCGCATATTGTTAGAGTTAAGCACATGAAATGGAACGCTTTCTTCAGTTACAAGACCAATATATGACCGAATTAATGTTTTTTTTATTGGTTTGAACTTTTATTGTTGAATTTTTTATGTTTTTCGATGCGGCACTAACAGAGTTATTTCCTTCATTTTCCACTTGAATGTCATGCAATCGCAAATGCTTCCTTAAATTGAAAAGTCGATCATTTTTTAATATTCGAAAACATTTTGTGCATTTAACGTGCTCCTCATCACTTTCAATAAAATATTTAAAAACGTTTAGAGTTTTCTTTTGCTGCTCCATGCTTGCTGACGAATAAATTTTTGCTCTCATCTCGGTCTCGTTTTTGGGCTACCGCTCTGTCGAAGCGTAGTCGTTAATTTCGTTTCGTGCTATTGCTACCGCTACAGATTTGAGCCCAACAAACTCCGAGAGCAGAGCAGAGCTCTTACGTTTTTTCGATCGACTATGGCTCTGCTTCGGCCCCCGTCATAAACGAGAGCGGTAGCCAGAGCATAGTCATATTTTCATTGCTCTTGCTGCTACGGAGTAGTTTTTGCGAAAACTGCTCATTTCACTTCGTGAATGAGTCTAAACAGAATCTTAAATTTTCTTAAAAATATCTTTAAATCTGTTTTAATATTTTAGTGAATAGTTATTGAGCATAACAATATTCTGTAACACAATTTTTTATCAGTGTGTAAACTGTATTTTAACCAACTGTATAAGCGCTGAACAAATCTTAGCTTATTAATACATTTATTATTACTATTTAATTTACTTTTATTCCAGAGAGTCACATTAGTAATATGCTGACGTTATTCTCAATCGAGTGGTAATTAACTATTTATTTAAAATTAAAAAACATCTTGTATGCGATGGACAGTACTAACGTCACCGGAAGGCGGCGAAACAATATATGTGTTAATGCCGAGGACAACGCACTTGATCAAATAACAAAAGAGGTATAATTATATATATAAATTAATGGCTTCCCACAATATTTCACCCGTGATTTTGTTAGATAACGTTAACCATAAAATTTCAGCTCTCTAGCTTTTGTCGACGTTCATACGGACGGACGGACGGACGGACATATAGACGGACAAGCCTATATCAACTTATTTTTTTGTGCTGATCAAGAATATATAATTTATGGGGTCTGCGACGTTCTCCTTCTGCCTGTTACATACATTTTCACAAAACCAATTTACCCTGAATTCCCATTTTCAATGGGTTTGTATACTTGGAGAGATATTATAAATACGCAGGTTCTGAATTTTTATACTTTGTTCCCGAAGGCGAAAAAGTATATTGGGTTTGTGCAATGTCCGTCTGTCTGTCCGTCCGTCTGTCCGTATGAACGCAATATTTTTCGGCGCTATTAGAGCTAGAGACTTGAAATTTTAAACATATACTCATATATGCTCCCGAATTATAAAGTGTAAAAATTTTCCCGATCCGCCCACTAGGGGCGTGGCAAATCGGAAAACTCTTCCGCCCATAGTCAACTTATCATACTAGATGATGAGCTAGAGAGCTGCAATTTGAAATGTATACTTGGGGTGACAACCCAAGTTCAAAAAGCTATGGCGGATATGTCTACGCCCATTGGGGGCGTGGCAAATCGGGAAATACGTATCTTCTACACCGTTAAATCTAGAACGCTGAAATTTTGCATGTGAGTTAATGTTGTGATTCTAAGAAGATCGATCAAAAAGTTATATCTCTACGCCCATTGGGAGCGTGGCAAATCGGACCTGAATATATAGTGATTTTTCAAATTGTGCTATATTTTGAACACTATTGACACTAGAGACTTGAAATTTTGCATGTATACTCGGGTTGACAACCCAAGACTAATAAGCTATGATAGATATATCTACGCCCACAGGGGGCGTGACAAACCGCAAAAGTTTATATCTCCTACAGTTTTAGAGCTAGAAGCTTGAAAATTTGATGGTTGAGTTACTAATGTTCTCCTCTATCGATGCCCCAAAAATAATTTTTCAGCCTCTTTGGGGGCGTGGCATATCGAAAAATACCCTGTAATTTTCGCATTTTTGGAATAAAAGCAACCAAATTTTGCAGTCATGTTAGCCTCAGCCCTTTCTAAGAACTGGCAAAAAATTATGCGTCTACGCCCACTGGGGGCGTGGCAAATCGGCAAAGAAGTTTGTTGTGGCCAACTGCATAATTCATGCATATAATAGCTTAGTAGCAATTGCTATGATGGCAGAAAGCATTTTAACATAAATATAATAATATTAATGACTTTAAAAAATAAAATTTATAAGTTTTCGATTAATAAATAAAAAGTTTCCAGCGGGACTCGAACCTAGGTCTTTTGAAAACAACATGTAATCGTTAGCTAAACCTAAATAAATTCACAGCTGATCACCTGGTCAGCTGATCAGCAGCTTGTGACAAAACGAAACAATACAATCGCAATTCTTGCAATATGTATACACACTTGGATGTGTATACACGTACAAACATCTGTGTACACATACATACATATGTATATGCATGTATAGAAAAACTGCTTGCCAAGCAGCGTGGCAAATCGGAAAAGTTGTTTTAGTTTTTGCTTAAATGCACAATTCATATGCGTATGTTTATAAATTATCATCAATTGGCAGCAAGCATTTTATAATAAATATACAAATATAAAAAAAATAAAAAAAAAAAATAATTTTTGAAAAATAGTTTTCTGCGGGATTCGAACCCACGCACTAAGTACATCTTGCATAGCGCTTACCACCAGCGCCACCGTCCTGACCTGACACTCGTTAACTGAAACCAAATAAGGCATTGCTAGAGCGTCTCTGACAAAACTAAAGTAATGATCGAAAAATTCCCAATTCAGTCACAATTCTTAGAATATTCTGGCATGCAAACTTTTGTATGCATACATAGAAAATTGTGTGTATACTCGTATAGTGTGTACATGTGTAAATCTGTATGTATGTGTAGGAAAAACGTTTGTTGCTTGCCATGTACGTTTTCTAATTGCCGAAATATTTCGTTAATTAAATGTTTATTAAAAAAATAAGATCCTATGGGAACAAAGTATATCGCAGTTAGTTGCGCCTAACTGCAATGTTCTTACTTGTTAAATTTTGGATGCCACGCTCCCAAGCCACGGCAGCATCTGCGCGGTTAGTACAGCGCGCGCTTATACGTGCGTAAAGAGGAGTATTAGTTTTTATACTTTGTTCCCAAAGGGAAAAAAGTATATTGGGTTTGTGCAATGACCGTCTTGCTGTCCGTCCGTCTGTCCGTATAAACGCAATATTTTTCGGCGCTATTAGAGCTAGAGACTTGAAATTTTAAACATATACTCATATATGCTCCCGAATTATAAAGTGTACAAATTTTCCCGATCCGCCCACTAGGGGCGTGGCAAATCGGAAAACTCTTCCGCCCAGAGTTAAGTTATCATACTAGATGATGAGCTAGAGAGTTGCAATTTGGAATGTATACTCGGGGTGACAACCCAAGTTCAAAAAGCTATGGCGGATATATCTACGCCCATTGGGGGCGTGTCAAATCGGGAAAAACTTATCTTCTACACCGTTAAAGCTAGAACGCTGAAATGCATGAATTTGCATGTGAGTTAATGTTGTGATTCTAAGAAGATAGATCAAAAAGTTATATGTCTACACCCATTAGGGGCGTGGCAAATCGGACCTGAATATACAGTGATTTTTCAAATTGTGCTATATTTTGAACACTATTGACACTAGAGACTTGAAATTTTGCATGTATACTCGGGTTGACAACCCAAGACTAATAAGCTATGGTAGATATATCTACGCCCACAGGGGGGCGTGGCAAACCGCAAAAGTTTATATCTCCTACAGTTTTAGAGCTAGAAGCTTGAAAAGTTGAGTTACTAATATTCTCCTCTATCGATGCCCCAAAAATAATTTTTCAGCCTCTTTGGGGGCGTGGCATATCGAAAAATACCCTGTAATTTTCGCATTTTTGGAATGTAAGCAACCAAATTTTGCAGTCATGTTAGCCTCAGCCCTTTCTAAGAACTGGCAGAAAATTATGCGTCTACGCCCACTGGGGGCGTGGCAAATCGGCAAAGAAGTTTGTTGTGGCCAACTGCATAATTCATGCATATAATAGCTTAGTAGCAATTGCTAAGATGGCAAAAAGCATTTTAACATAAATATAATAATATTAATGAATTTAATAAATAAAAAGTTTCCAACGGGATTCGAACCCAGGTCTTTTGAAAACAACATGTAATCGTTAGCTAAACCTAAATAAATTCACAGCTGATCAGCTGGTCAGTAAGTTTTTTGCCAGTTCTTAGAAAGGGCCGAGGCTAACATGACTGCAAAATTTGGTTGCTTACATTCCAAAAATGCGAAAATTACAGGGTATTTTTCGATATGCCACGCCCCAAAAGAGGCTGAAAAAATATTTTTGGGTCATCGATTGAGGACATTAGTAACTCAACCATCTAGTGTCAATAGTGTTCAAAATATAGCACAATTTGAAGAATCACTATATATTCAGGTCCGATTTTCCACGCCCCCAATGGGTGTAGACATATAACTTTTTGATCAATCTTCTTAGAATCATAACATTAACTGGCATGCAAAATTTCAGCTTTCTAGCTTTAACGGTGTAGAAGATAAGTTTTCCCCGATTTGCCACGCCCCCAATGGGCGTAGATATATCCGCCATAGCTTTTTGAACTTGGGTTGTCACCGCGAGTATACATTCTTTGGAACTCTCTAGCTCATCATCTATGTCTATATATAGCAACGGACAGCAAGACGGACATTGCACAAACCCAATAGAATCTTTTTCCCTTTTAGGGAACAGAGTCTAAAAATGAACTCTCTAGCTCTTATATCTTCGGAAATCGATGCGTTCAAACATACGGACAGACAGACATGGCTATATCACCCTCGTCAGCCTGATCAAGAATATATATACTGTTATGGGGTCTGCCACGCCTCCTTCTGCCTGTTACATACATTTTCACAAAACCGTTATACCCTGATTTCCCATTTTCAATGGACTCAGGGTATAACAAGTAAGAACGTTGCAGTTAGGCGCAACTAAGTGCGAAATACTTGGTTCCCATAGGTGCATTTTATTTATTTTATAAACATTTAATTAACGAAATATTTCGGCAATTAGCAAACGTACATGGCAAGCAACAAACGGTTTTCCTATACATACATACAGATTTACACACACAAAAGTTTGCATGCCAGAATATTCTAAGAATTGTGAGTGAATTGGGAATTTTTTGATCGTTACTTTAGTTTTGTCAGCGACGCTCTAGCAATGCCTTATTTGGTTTTAGTCAACACATCTCATGTCAGGGCAGTGGCGCTAGTGGTAAGCGCTATGCAAGCTATACTTACGTGCGCGGGTTCGAATCCCGCAGCGAACTTTTTTTATACCCTGAGTCCATTGAAAATGGGAAATCAGGGTATAATGGTTTTGTTAAAAGTATGTAACAGGCAGAAGGAGGCGTGGCAGACCCCATAAAGTATATATATTCTTGATCAGGGTGACGAGAAAAGTTGATACAGCCATGTCCGTCTGTCCGTCCGTATGTATGAACGCGTCGATTACCGAAGATACAAAAGCTAGAGAGTTCATTCTTTTTGTGTTAGGTTCGTATATTGCACGCGCAGTACGAGTTTGTTTCAGAAATTCGATAACTTGTATATTTGCAAAGTTATCGATAAATGAATTTATCGGGGACCAGTAATAAAATTCTAGCTAATTCATCTTTAGAGTTAGAGTCTCCAAGTCTTCTGCATATATATAGATACTAATTTAATACAATTTCGGTTTTTGTCAGATTTTCATTTCGCCCCACCACCCCCCAAATGTCTAAAAAATTCATTTCAAATACTAGAGACATGCTGTTTGGTTTAGCATGTAGATATGAATATCATAATCATAATCTGAAGATATCAATACGATTGTCCATCTAGAAACAGAATTATCAATCATCAAAGTTTTCTCATCAAAACCCATGTGACGCAGCAACAAAGGCAGCGAGACAGCCAGCCGCCTGCATTGCTCACACACATACAGCTTACAAGCGTGTGTGTGTTCGTGTTTTTGCATGTATAGTTTCTTACGCATAGAGAATCGAAACTAAGCATTCTTGGAATATGATTCGTTCGAAGAAGGGCTCAGGGGATTTCGTAGTCGAGCAGTCTCGACTACAGCTTTCTTACTTGTTTCAATTATTATTTTATTTTAAAAATTTTTTTTATATTTCTATATTCATTATAAAATGCTTGCTGCCAATTGATAATAATTTATAAACATACGCATATGAATTGTGCATCTAAGCAAAAACTAAAACAACTTTTCCGATTTGCCACGCTGCTTGGCAAGCAGTTTTTCTATACGTGCATATACATATGTATGTATGTGTACACAGATGTTTGTACGTGTATACACATCCAAGTGTGTATACATATTGCAAGAATTGCGATTGTATTGTTTTGTTTTGTCACAAGCTGCTAATCAGCTGACCAGCTGATCAGCTGTGAATTTATTTAGGTTTAGCTAACGATTACATGTTGTTTTCAAAAGACCTAGGTTCGAATACCGCTGGAAACTTTTTATTTATTAATCGAAAATTATAAATTTTGTTTTTTAAATTCATTAATATTATTATATTTATGTTAAAATGCATTTTGCCATCTTAGCAATTGCTACTAAGCTATTATATGCATGAATTATGCAGTTGACCACAACAAACTTCTTTGCCGATTTGCCACGCCCCCAGTGGGCGTAGACGCATAATTTTTTGCCAGTTCTTACAAAAGGGCCGAGGCTAACATACCTGCGAAATTTGGTTGCTTACATTCCAAAAATGCGAAAATTACAGAGTATTTTTCGATATGCCACGCACCCATAGAGGCTGAAAATTATTTTTGGGTTATCGATAGAGGAGAACATTAGTAACTCAACTATCCAATTTTCAAGCTTCTAGCTCTAAAATTGTAGGAGATATAAACTTTCGCGGTGTGCCACGCCCCCTGTGAGCGTAGATATATCTACCATAGCTTATTGATCTTGGGTTGTCAACCCGAGTATACATTCCAAATTGCAACTCTCTAGCTCATCATCTAGTATGATTAATGGCGTATGGCGCAAGAATTTTCCGATTTGCTTCGCCCCTAGTGGGCGGATCAGGAAAATTTGTACACTTTATAATTCGGGAGCATATATGAGTATACGTTTAAAATTTCTAGTCTCTAGCTCTAATAGCGCTGAAAAATATTGCGTTCATACGGACAGCAAGACGGACATTGCACAAACCCAATACACTCTTTTTCCCTTTGGGAACAGAGTATAAAAAAAAACTTTAAATGAAGGCAAGAAAACTGCAGCTTTTTTGTCAGTTTTTTTTTTTCCCAAAATTTCAGGTTTATTTTTAAGTATGTTCCCACTAAAAACACAAAAATTGGCAACACTGATTTACACAATACTCGACCAACTTACAGAATAGAAAACTGGCCCAAAAATACTCAACTACATAAAAAACTTTATGACCAACCGAAAATAACAGTACGCATCAACACAGCCTTCTCTTCCTTCCACCCCATCCATAACGGCATTCCCAAGACTCGCCGCTCTCGGTTGATTTATTTGTATGTTTGCAAAAAAAACAATTGCAACTGTACCCTAACCAAAGGACAAATACAAATAAAAAACAAGTAAGAAAACTCTAGTCGAGAGTGCTCGACTAGATAATACCCTGAACCCAATTTTAATAAAAGACAAAATAATAATCCGTACTGTGGTTTGGTTTTTTGTAATTATCTTGAAAATGCATCAATTTTAGTGCTGAAAATCGCAAAAAACTTCTTAATTTTGACAAATAGTTCAATATATTGCTTTTGATTAGTACTAAAATTAATCCGTTTTCAAGATAATTACAAAAAACCAGTGTCGAACGTGACAAAAAGTTGACTTTTCTGGAGAATTACCCATATGGATAAATCAGAAAGTATAGATAAGAATGTATGCGTGTAACGTTCAAAATGTACATATGTACATGTATATATACATTGCATTGCCAAAAAAAAATAATAATAGATGGCGCTTATATTAGTTGAAATTCGAAAAATGTTATATTATTAAATATAATTAAAAATAGACCCAACAAATAGACGTTCCTCGATTAACATGCATTACCTTAATTAACACAGACACTTCATATTTGTAAAAGAAATATATCAATGCCACTCGAAGCTGTAATAGCCATAGTAAATAAGTTCACTGCTAAAGCGCCATCTATCAAGTTAAAATTTTTAGACCATGCTAGGCTAATTTTGAATGTATATGTGTGGATATGTACATCTTACCGCAGATGTCACGTGCTTTTGTTATTTGGCCAAACTTTAATTGAAACAAAAACACTTTCAGAAATGATGCTATTAAATATTTGAAATTAAAAAAAACGCACTTATTCACAATTAGTTAAACTACCAACTGACTTTCAAAGGTATAAAATACAAAGGAATAAATAATAAGAAAGAAAGAAATAATAAAAAAAAAAAATTAAAAATAAGAAATTATGAAGGGCTTAGGCGAGGCTAGAACCTGCGACAGCCTAACATTCGGTACATCTGTCTAGCCATCTACACCACGGCTCACTTAAACGGCACAGTAGCGAAAACGAATGAAATTCGCCATATACGAAAGAAACACTAAAGCAGTGGCTGAAAATACAAATACAATTCAAAGACAATTCTAACGCAATTCAAAAACAATTGTGATTCTTAGAATATACACGCATAGCAACATAGAAAACGGCCCAAGATTTTTTGTGTGTATATGTGCACACGCATACGAAAATTGATTTGCATTGCTCAACGTTGCTTGCATTTCCATTGTTATTTTAATTGTTTTAAAATTTTTTAAATATGTATATAATGGAATGTAATGAGAGTTTCAGCATATGATCTACATGTTCTATTTAACATTTTAGGTTTTTTTTTAGAAATCATAACTCTTTTACAATTAGCTTTACATGCCCAAATATGTACATACATATGTACAGCCACACGCTGATCTGCGATTGTACACATATACATACATACATACATATATACATATGTATGTATGTGCGCCCGCAATGCGTCTTGCTTTGTCGCTGCCTTGCTTGCTGCGCCACATGGGTTTTGATGAGAAAACTTTGATGATTAATAATTCTGTTTCTAGATGGACAATCGTATTGATATGTTCAGATTAAGATTATGATATTCATATCTTTATGCCAAACCAAACTGTATGTCTCTAGTATTTGAAATGCATTTTTTACACATTTGGGGGTGTGGGGGCGAATTGGGGACCGGAATCCAAAATCTGACAAAAACCGAAATTGTATTAAATTGGTATCTATATATATGCAGAAGACTTGGAGACTCTAACTCTAAAGATGAATTAGCTAGAATTGTATAACTGGTTCCCGATAATTTCAGTTATCGATAACTAAGCAAATATACAAGTTATCGAATTTCTGAAACAAACTCGTACTGCGCGTGCAATATACGGACCTAACACAAAAAGAATGAACCTTCTAGCTCTTGTATCTTCAGAAATCGACGCGTTCAAACATACGGACAGACGGACAGACGGACAGACGGACGGAAAGACAGACGGACATGGCTATATCAACTTTTCTCGTCACCCTGATCAAGAATATATATACTTTATGGGGTCTGCCACGCCTCCTTCTGCCTGTTACATACTTTTAACAAAACCATTATACCCTGATTTCCCATTTTCAATGGGTTCAGGGTATAACAAGTAAGAAAACTCTAGTCGAGAGTGCTCGACTAGATAATACCCTGAACCCAATTTTAATAAAATAAAATAATAATCTGTACTGTGGTTTGGTTTTTTGTAATTATCTTGAAAATGCATCAATTTTAATGCTGAAAATGACAAAAAACTTCTTTATTTTGACAAATAGTTAAATATATTGCTCTTGATTAGTACTAAAATTAATCCGTTTTCAAGATAATTACAAAAAACCAGTGTCGAACGTGACAAAAAGTTGACTTTTCTGGAGAATCACCCATATGTACATGTATATATACATACATATGTGTGTATGCATTGCCAAAAAAATAAGAATAGATGGCGCTTATATTAGTTGAAATTCGAAAAATGTTATATTATTAAATATCACCTTAATTAACACAGGCACTTCATAATTGTAAAAGAAATATATCAATGCCACTCGAAGCTGTAACAGCCATAGTAAATAAATTCACTGCTAAAGCGCCATCTAGCAGGTTCAAATTCTTAGATCATGCTAGGCTAGTTTTGAATGTATATGTGTGCATACATACAGGAAAAGTCTTACCGCAGATGTCACGTGCTTTTGTTATTTGGGCAAACCTTCTGTTTATTATTTTCTGTTGACTTAACGGAATAAAATATAATTGAAACAAAAACACTTTCAGAAATGATGCTATTAAATATTTGAAATTTAAAAAAACCCACTTATTCACAATTAGTTAAACTACCAACTGACTTTCAAAGATATCAAATACAATAATAATAAAAAAGAAAAAATAAAAAAAAAAAAAAAAAATTAAAAATAAGAAATTATGAAGAGCTTAGGCGAGGCTAGAACCTGCGACATCCTAACATTCGTTAGATCTGCCTAGCCATCTACACCACGGCTCACTTAAACGGCAGAGTAGCGAAAACGAATGAAATTCGCCATATACGAAAGAAACACTAAAGCAGTGGCTGAAAATACAAATACAATTCAAAGACAATTCTAACGCAATTCAAAAACAATTGTGATTCTTAGAATATACACGCATAGCAACATAGAAAACGGCCCAAGATTTTTTGTGTGTATATGTGCACACGCATACGAAAATTGATTTGCATTGCTCAACGTTGCTTGCATTTCCATTGTTATTTTAATTGTTTTAAAATTTTTAAAATATATAATGGAATGTAATGAGAGTTTCAGCATATGAACTACATATTCTATTTAACATTTTAGGTCTTTTTAGAAATCATAACTCTTTTACAATTAGCTTTACATGCCCAAATATGTACATACATATGTATGTACAGCCACACGCTGATCTGCGATTGTACACATATACATACATACATACATATGTATGTACATACAGGGTAAAACAAGTAAGAAAGCTGTAGTCGAGACTGCTCTACTACGAAATCCCCTGAGCCCTTATCAGATTATGATCATGACATTAAAATCTATATAAACTGTATGTCTCTAGTATTTGAAATAAATTTTTTACACATTTGTGGTTGTGGGAGGAATTGGGGCCGGAATCCAAAATCTGACATAAAAACGAAATTGTAATAATTAGTTTTTTTCACGCACCAGAATATGAGGGAATTGCCGCTCAACTTCGTGTTTGTTCGGTTTGGGCAATTCGAGCTCGGGCAGTCAAAATTTGATCCAACCAATTCATTGTGCTGTCAGCGCTCGACCGGGATAGTCATATTTTCATATGAGCATTTTCTATGCGCTTTTTTGCTTTACTCTCCCTCTCTCTTTTTGAAATTTGTTCGCGAGTGGCAATTCTGCCATTCTTAGTAAGAGTATGCCGAACTCTTAAACGGCTTTGCCATGCTCGTGCAAAATTTTTGTGTTTTCGTAATGATTTTTGGGAAGGGTATGAAAGCGCTGATGTGCATAGGCATTACTTATTCTCGATGAGCATGCACACTCACATTTACTGTGTCTTGCTACATGTATGAGCATTTATGTGACTGTATGCGAAACTTTTGCTGCCTGTAGCAATTGTAGGGCCCAACATTTGCAGTTTGTTCTCTTGCTACCTGCGCGATTCAGTAGTTTGTCTATTTTGTGTGCTTTGAATTGTAGAGTGACTGTCAAATGAGCCTCTACGACTTGTAGCAGTCATTTTGGCAATAATGAGTACATGGTGTATTCTGACATTGTCAATACATATGAATTTCCAGATCCACTTAAATCGTTTATAACCTGTTCAAAAATGTTTTGTGGGCGATGTTACTAAATTAGTTATAGTAATTTTTATTTATTAAACATGTATAAGAATAAATGCATATGTATGCTTATAAACATACATGCCATATGCATAGGGGAAGTAGATTTGACATTCTACAAGGCAGAACAAATCTAAGACCGTTCCTACAATTCTAACGCCGAGGTCCACGCCCCCAAAGAGGCTGAAAAATCATTTTTGGGTCATCGATAGAGGAGAACATTATTAACTGAACCATCCGATTTGCCCCGCCCCCAATGGGCGTAGACATATGAGTTTTTGATCGATTTTCATAGAATCATATCATTAACTCACATATCACTTCAGCGTTCTAGCTTTAACGGTGTAGCAGATACGTTCTTCTCGATTTGCCACGCCCCTAATGGGCGTAGATATATCCGCCATAGCTTTTTGAACTTGGGTTGTCACCCCGCGTATACATTCCAAATTGCAACACTCTAGCTCATCATCTAGTATGATAACTTGCCTATGGGCGGAAGAGTTTTCCGATTTGCCACGCCCCTAGTGGGCGAATCGGGAAAATTTTTACAATTTATAATTCGGGTGCATATATGAGTTGTAAGGTTACAATTCTAGCCGAGGTGCAGGCTCAGTCTGCCCAGGGCTCACTTTACAAAGTATTTGTTTGATTACGGGACATCGGTTAAGAGGAAGGGGAGAGTTACGATTAGCGCACGCTACTAAGGCAGAGGCACTGGCCGAGGAACAGCCAGGCGTTGCCGCCGGTGTTCGCTCGAGGCACAGCTTCTTTTACGGCCAGAGATTTATCCTCCCGGCGAACGGGCACGTGCCGCGTTCCCGAACTGCTGGATTAGTTGTAAATGTTATGGGAAAGGGAGGGTCGCATTACGGAGGGAATATGTAATTCTGTCGTTTATGAAACTTGCATAAATAGAATTAATAACTCACGTGTTTCCTTTTTATCTCAATTCGTTTTATTCGACATCATCCCGCCCCCCGGTGACATCATCCCGCTCAGCGAGTTCAGGTGGGAAAAATTGGCCACTCTCCTCTTATGGGCTGGCCTCGATAGGCCAACTTTCCCCCTGCTGACGTAGTGAACGTTGCGCCTCTTTGCCCATCCGTCACTATCGGGATCTGCCAACAGCCGCTCTTCAGTTCCAACGTTGGTATGAGCCTGGCGCGACACAACTTCTCCAGGATGCTGTTGCTCCTCGCAACGTGGTAGGCATCTCGAATTGAGTGGGCGTTGAGCTGTTGGTAATCTCCGCACGTGCGCTGTCCTCCGGCCCTTTTCTTGACTAAGACAATGGGCGCACTGTGCGGGCTCTTCGACGGCTCAATCGCCCCGACCCGAAGTAGCTCATCCCTTTCTAATAATTTTGTCACTTGCGTCCCCTTCTTAGGTTCACCCATGTTTCTATCCTTTCCCACTTCGCTCTTGGGGATCGCCGCTCCTTTTCTCTGATCCGCCCTGTTATCCTCTTCCATAGGAAGGCCCTCTCTGGACCCCGCCTCCGTTATTCCGTCGCTCTCTGACTTTTCGTGACCCACCGGCGTACTCCTGCCTGGCGCGTCTTGTGCGTTGTCCTGCGCGACATCTTCCGCTCCTCTTGCTTGGGTCGCCTGTCGAGCGAGCAAATCCTGGCCGTTAAGCCGGCTGCCCTCTTTCGACGCGACCCCTCTCTCCGCTTGGGTCACTGTCGAGCGAGCAAATCCTGGCCGTTAGGCCGGCTGCCCTCTTTCGACGTGACCCGCTCCGCCGGCAACGGAACTTCCCCTAGCGGCGTCTCCTCCATCCGCATTTCCACCCGCTTGCTTCTTTGAGCTACGTGTCGGGCGAGCGAGCCTTCATCATTAAGCTGGCTGCTCTCTTTCGACACGCCTTGCCCACGCAACAGCGACGTTCCTTCCGTTGGTTCCTCTACCGTTCGCATCATTCGGCTCTCGTCGCCACAGTGCACCACTGTGCTCTTTCCGGCGATAATCGCGTCCACCATCGTCTTCCGCATGTCTCGCAATGACCCGTTGGCCAAGCCGGTCCTCGATCGCACGTTCTGACTCCTCGGATCGTCCGCTGGTGCACGCCCTTCTCGCTCATGAAGCTGCGTGTCGCCTTGGCATCGAATGTGGTGGCCATCCCAAGGCCCCCAATCGACACCGTCTCTACGATCTTCTCATCTTCCACTATCAACGGTCGCGTACTTTGATCTGCTATTTCTATATGGCGCCGCTCCACCCCCTGAGGAGGGCGCCCTTGGTCGTTTCCCGCGCCGGATCTCTCGCAGCATTCTCGCGCACTCCTCCCTTTCCAGTCTATAACACCACCACACAAAAACCCAACCTTCTGCCTCACTACTCATCGGTATTTTCTGCCGAAATCATAGCAATTGCTGAAACTCTAAATATTTTGAAAAAATATAAGGGGTAAATATTGCAAATAAGGGGTAAAAATATGCTCGGACTCTTTATCCGCCATAGATGCAATAACCAACACAAACAATAGCGAATATTACAGCACACTTATACGCAACACCCTACAACAAACATTCCCAAAATTTAAACTACTATGGGTACCCGGACACTTAGGAATAACAGGGAACGAACAGGCAGACACCGCGGCAAAAAACGCAGCCAAAGAACCTCGGACAACACAAGACAACTACAACATAAAAGACATATAAATATACATTAAAAAAAAATATTCCAATCAAAAATAGAAAAAAACTTAACAGAAACCTCCACCTGGTATCAAAACATAAATCAAGAAATGCAACAGCTATCACCTCTTAAAAAAAAATAAACTTCACGTGAAGACCAAATCAAAACAATCAAACTCAGACTCGAACACACAAAAATCACCCACAAATGCTACATTGACCACACCCCCAGGACATGCCCACACTGCAACCAACACATCTCAATAGAACACATACTTGCCACCTGCAACTATTTTAAAACACATAGACAAGCATCCAATCCCAATCCAAATCCAAAACACCAACCCAATAGAATGCCTCAACAACTTCACACACCAAACAATCCTACAAAACCTCTAACCTCTACTTTAACATGTAAAACAAGCACCCAACATATACATACAATACTCAAACACTCAAACCTAGCCCTAACTAAAAAATTTGTATATAAGTATATATGTAAATACGCTTAGTCTAGACTAGCACGACCTGAAAGTCATAGTTGCCATAAACTTAAGAAAAAAACACGCTAGCATATAATTTTAATTTTAAGCTAGCTCTAAATAAATACATTATTAATAGGAATTCAGGGTGTAATCGCTTTGTAAAAGTGTATGTGAAAGGCAGAAGGAGGCGTCACAGACCCCACAAAGTATATAGTATATTCTTGATTAGCAGAAAAAAATAATTTGATATAGCCCTGTCCGTCTGTTCGTTCGTATGAACATCGAGATTTCGGAAAGTACAAAAGCTACACAGCTGAAATTTCACATGAATACTCGTATGTTAGTTACGCAGTACGAGTTTATTTTGTTTTTTTTTTTTTTTTTCGATAACTCATCGCGTTTCAAATTTTTTGATACAAATTTTGTTTACTTTTTAAAGTTTATTTGAGCATAACTTTTCACCGTTTTAGTTACAGATTTGAAATTTGTATATTTAGATAGATATTATGGATACGCAGTTTAATTAATTTTGAGATTTTTGATGCCACGCCTCCTATTGGAAAAAACCTTGTTATACCCTCAGCCCATTGAAAATGGGAAATTAGGGTATAATGGTTTTGTTATAAGTATGTAACAGGCAGAAGGAGGCGTGACAGACCCCATCAGCTACCCAACGGAACGAACATCAACTGCTGGGTAGTTAATAGTGCTATAGACAGCCAGAATATCGCACACAGGCACATAAATGCCTACACATATAGCGAGGAAGTGTAAATGTATGTCTGGTCATCGGGAAATAATATTCGTTATGCACATCAACACTTTCATACCCTTTCCACAAAAATCATGAAAACGCTAACATTTTGCATGAGCATGGCAAAGCCGTTTAAGAATTCGGTATACTCTTCGCTCAGAAGGGAACCAATGGGGTCGCGTCGAGAAGAAATTTTCATGTTTGTGAGCTGCTTGCTGTTTGTGGCAGCATACATATATTTTTGTGAGAAGAGAGCAGAGAGTAAAAAGCATAGGGCAGAAAGAGAAAGAGAGCAAGAGAAAGAGCGGCACATGTCAGGCCTTTTTGGAATATCGACCGTCACCGTCGAGCGCTCGAAAAAAATATATTTATATCGGAATATTTTTTCCCCCAAATATCGAATATTTTTTGTGATATTTTTGATATATTTGCGTTGGCAATTGTCTCATAATGGTGAAAACGCATTACTCTGATATGTAAAAATCGAACACCTAAATGTAATTTGTGCTTTAAAGTAATAAAAACAAATAGTATCACATCAAATATGGCATCGCATATAAAAAACAAGTAAGAACGTTGCAGTTAGGCGCAACTAACAGCGATATACTTTGTTCCCATAGGTGCATCTTATTTTTTTAATAAACATTTAATTAACGAAATATTTCGGCAATTAGAAAACGTACATGGCAAGCAACAAACGTTTTTCCTACACATACATACAGATTGACACATGTACACACTATACGAGTATACACACAATTTTCTATGTATACATACAAAAGTTTGGATGCCAGAATATTCTAAGAATTGTGACTGAATTGATAATTTTTCGATCGTTACTTTAGTTTTGTCAAAAGGCGCTCTAGCAATGCCTTATTTGGTTTTAGTTAACGAAACCCAAGTCAGGGCAGTGGCGCTGGTGGTAAGCGCTATGCAAGCTATACTTAGGTGCGTGGGTTCGAATCCCGCAGAGAACTTCTTTTTCAAAAATTATTTTTTTTATTTTTTTAATATTTGTATATTTATTATAAAATGCTTGCTGCCAATAGATAATCATTTATAAACATACATACATACAAACATATATGAATTGTGCATTTAAGTAAAAACTAAAACTGCTTTATGCTTTCCGATTTGCGACGCTGTGTGGCAGACATATTGCAAGAATTGCGATTGTATTGTTTTGTGACGTCACAAGCTGCTGATCAGCTGGTCAGCTGATCAGCTGTGAATTTATTTAGGTTTAGCTAACGATTACATGTTGTTTTCAAAAGACCCAGGTTCGAATCCCGCTGGAAACTTTTTATTTATTAATCAAAAACTTATGAATTTTATTTTTTAAATTCATTAATATTATTATATTTATGTTAAAATGCTTTTTGCCATCTTAGCAATTGCTACTAAGCTATTGTATGCATGAATTATGCAGTTGGCCACAACAAACTTCTTTGCCGATTTGCCACGCCCCCAGGCGGCGTAGACGCATAATTTTTTGCCAGTTCTTAGAAAGGGCCGAGGCTAACATGCCTGCAAAATTTGGTTGCTTACATTCCAAAAATGCGAAAATTACAGGGTATTTTTCGATATGCCACGCCCCCAAAGAGGCTGAAAAATTATTTTTGGGGGATCGATAGAGGAGAACATTAGTAACTCAACCATCCAATTTTCAAGCTTCTAGCTCTAAAACTGTAGGAGATATAAACTTTTGCGGTTTGCCACGCCCCCTGTGGGCGTAGATATATCTACCATAGCTTATTAGTCTTGGGTTGTCAACCCGAGTATACATGCAAAATTTCAAGTCTCTAGTGTCAATAGTGTTCAAAATATAGCACAATTTGAAAAATCACTATATATTCAGGTCCGATTTGCCACGCCCCCAATGGGCGTAGACATAAAACTTTTTGATCGATCTTCTTAGAATCATAACATTAACTCACATGCAAAATTTCAGCGTTCTAGCTTTAACGGTGTAGAAGATACGTATTTGCCGATTTGCCACGCCCCCAATGGGCGTAGATATATCCGCCATAGCTTTTTGAACTTGGGTTGTCACCCCGAGTATACATTTCAAATTGCAACTCTCTAGCTCATCATCTAGTATGATAACTTAACTATGGGCGGAAGAGTTTTCCGATTTGCCACGCTCTAGTGGGCGGATCGGGAAAATTTTTACACTTTATAATTCGGGAACATATATGAGTATATGTTTAAAATTTCAAGTCTCTAGCTCTAATAGCGCCGAAAAATATTGCGTTCATACGGACAGACGGACAGACGGACGGACAGCAAGACGGACATTGCACAAACCCAATATACTTTTTCCCCTTCGGGAACAAAGTATAACAAGCATTATGATGCATTTAGATGACCACGGTGATAGCTTCGAAAACGACCACAATAGGTCAGTTTTGAAAGTACACGGTGAGGAAAAGAGGGCACTTGAGATGTACCGCAGCTTGCCAAAAACTTCTTGGAAAAGCAATCCGATATTTTTTTGGAATTCTCATAAGGCCACTATGCCAGTACTATCGAAGATTGCATGACGATGCCTAACCAGCCCCTGGTAGCTAAGTACCTTCGGAGCGACTTGCTTCGACAGTAAAATGCGTTGTTTGCGACTCACGAAGTCGTATGACGGATTCTCACATATCAGAACGCGTTTTTTTTTTTTTTTTTAATCCTAATACTGGTCCTTATCATAAAAAGTAGTTATTATTATTATTATTATTATTATTATTTTTATTTTTTTTTTTTTTTGGGTCGGTTTGTTAAGTTAAGTTTGTAAAATATCGAAAGATATCGATATTTTTAAAGTTGAATATCAAATATCATTTTGATATTTTTCCTAAACTTAAAATATCGTCGATACGATATTTTAAAAATATTCGACAACCCTAATATATTCAAAGTTTAAATTGGAATACATAAAAATCCGAATACAGAAATTAATAATTCTATGATAGTTTACAAAGTATGTAAATGTTATACTATTTATTTTTCAACGCAGGCCGAAGCACGTCTTGCAGCTCGACGTCTAGCCCGCGCTGAAGCTCGGGATATACGTATGCGTGAACTAGAGAGACAACAAAAAGAATTGGAACAAAATGCAGATCGTGCATTTGACATGCAAAGCACGAGTGGAAACGTTACCGATTCACTCTCAGCCTATTCTGTACGTTACGGATATAGTGGCATTATTAACTTGGGTCGTGCAACTGCCTCGCGACGCAGCAGTGAAGATTCATTGGAGGATGACAGTCGGAGCTTGCGTGACATTAAATATGAACTTAAAGTAAGTATATACTTATTTTAAAATATTACATATTATCATAGCATGTGCATAAGTAATTAAATAAAGACACCTATTAATTTAATGAATTCAAGATAGGAACTGCTTTATTCACTAAATATGTTAGTCTTATAAAATTAAAATGAGACTCTTATAACAACTTATTTTACATTTTTATCAGCTGCTTACTTGCTGTAGATTAAAGATGGACTATATTTTCTAGTTAAGACTTTTTGGTGGGCTCAATGCAATGCAAAGCACATCGATATCAGTCAGCGTGAATGTGGGCATCTGTATATGATATATATATGTAGTATATGTCTATTGAGTTGTTATTACTGAGTCTCATGGGTATAATAATAAATAAATGGTCTCACTCCCAAAAGGATGCTCTTTAAGGGAGCCTCATGCAAATAATTCAACTGAAAGCGCTCAGACAAGGACGAAAACGAAACAAACTGATGGTTCTTCACCAGAGCGAGAGCGAGTGTGTACGTTTTTTATTTATACCCTGAAGATACACATATTCTTGATAAGGGCGACAAGCTGAGTTGATATAGTCCGTCCGTCCGTGAATTTGCCATGTATACTCGTGTATTACGTACGCAGTATGAGATAATTTAATTTTTTTAATAACTAAACTCATTTCTTTTTTGTCGCTAATAATCGAAAATTTTATTTCGTTTTCTAAAGACTTTAAATTATATATTTCATATATATTTGTAATTTTTAGATTTTGCAGGCCTCCATCGCCTCAAATTAAAAAAAAAAAAAAAACAAGTAAGAAAGCTGTAGTCGAGACTGCTCGACTACGAAATTTCCTGAGCCCTTCTTCGAACGAATAATATTCCAAGAATTATTCGATTCGTTTCTGCACGCATAAGAAACTGTACATGCAAAACTACGCACACACATAGACGCTGACCTACGCTTGTAGGCACACACACACACTATATGCCAAACCAAATTGTGTGTCTTTAGTATTTTAAATACATATTTTACACATTTAGGGGTGTGGGGGTGGATTGGGTGCCGGAATCCAAAATGTGACAAAAACCGAAATTGTATTAAATTAGTATCTATATATATGCGGAAGACTTTAACTGTAAAGATGAACGAGATATAATTTTATAACTGATTGTCGATAATTGTTTTTATCGATTACTCTGGAAATATATGAGTTCTCAAATTTATTTAAGCAAACTCGTACAGCGCGTGTAATATACAAATCTAACACAAAAAGAATCAACTCTCTAGCTCTAATATCTTGGGAAATCGGCGCATTCATACATACGGACAGATGGACAGATGGCTATATCAACTTTTCTCGTCACCCTGATGAAGAATATATAAGTAATAACAAAACGGGTTATTATAACAAGACACTTTATTGCTGCAGACGGCCGGGCCGACAGAACGCTGAGCTTGCGTATTCCGTGGACGATCAGCCCGCTGTTGCGTGCTGATGTATAATTTCGCCTGCAACTCTGTCGCAACGGCGTGTTAACTCCTCACCGGGTGGATTGAAACCAGTCCTACAGTTTCCCATTGATCGGTTTCCTGTGGCATAGTTTTAAACCGATGACTAGGAGGAAGGAAATACCCTCGATGACAATTCGGCCTTGAGGTTACTGATGTGGCGAAGATTACTCAAATAAGGAATAGGAACGGGAAGCTTAAGTGTTCTCGGAATAGTGTGGTGTTGACTATTCCTGACGTCGAAGCTGCTGGTTTTCCTCAGAATACCCTGATGATTTACGTAACGGGTTCCAGTCAATGAGATGTCATCGAAAGTGACTAAATAATTCCCCGTGACCTGCTGAGAGGCGTAGTCGTGCATAGCGGTTTGCTCCTGCAATCGTCGCCTTCTTCTAAATCTATTATTACATTATTATGCTGAACGTGAAAAATATTGATTTTTTGCAATGTAACTTAGATCTAAGGTGTTTGATTAAAAATATAGTAGTTGGGAATTTTGAAAATCCTTAATATGAGATACCTCTAGTAGATCTGTTACGCTAACGTTGGTGAGTTGCTCATTAAATTCTTTTACGTCGATGCTGTCGAGCAGGAGTGGGTTAATTAAGTTTATTTTTGCAAGTGAAATTGAGAGAATCAAATCTTCTAGGGCCGAAATTATCATTCTATTTTTTGCCAACATAGTCATATAAAAGTGTTCGTCTTCAGCATCTGGTTTTTGGATTGCATTAAGAGTTCTTGAAATTTCGTTGGGTCTTATTTGAATCTTGTTATTGATATCAATTTGTTTGACTTCAGAATCTATAAGTTGTCCCTGTTTACATTTTTTCTACCCCCAGTCACCAAAATCAGGGGTTCCTGCTATTGCTTTAAGGGCACTACCTATCAGGTTTATGCTTCTGGCATGCCCATGGTGAACGTTAAGGGTGTTAAATTAAGTGGCTATGTGTTGGAAGTCGGTCTAAAGTACTTGTCTCATATGGTCTTTGAGTAGTTTGTCCACTAGGTTCCATGTCAGCGTATGTCTCGTATATCGTCAAGTTAGTCGTATGTCCTATGCAATCGTATTCGTCCCAAATCGTCACGTCACCGTCTATTATAGGTATGAAGTCCGCTTGCGTATAGTCATTAAGTCTCGAAGTCGCGTCGGTTCCAGTCAGGGTTACTATTGTTAAGGCTAAAATACATGTAATACAAAATCCAAAGATACAAGAAAAATTTTTAAATTTAAAAAGTGGTTTACTTAAGGCCTTCCTAATGGACTACCCTCCCCATTATAAGGACCGTTGTCCCAAGGTCTGCTTCAACCACTGCACTATGGGCGCAAATGCCGATTTAGCGGCATAAAGTCCAAAATTATTTTGTTATATTTTTTCTTTTTTTTCTTAGCTCCATTGTAGAAATGTCTAACCATCATAAAACTTAAAAAAAATTTTTTTTTTCGTGCATCACAGGCTTTTTGACAGGCCTGTAAAGTCAGCTGATGCTACGCTAAGTTGTGTTTGCTAAAAATTGCTTACCACGTGTGCAATGTTTAATTGTTTTTCGTTTACGAACTATTTGGTCTAACTGTGGTGTTAATGATGCAAAATATTAATCAAAGTATGTAGAATGTAGATTAAAGTGGAAAATGGTTTTCATTGTTGTGTTGTTTTGTATTTAGTAGACTTAATAAATCATGTTTTTGATCGAACCTAACCTGAAAATAGTTGTGTTTCGTGGAGCAGCACTAATAAGATTACGGCGGATTACGTAAGTGTAAATGTGGAAGTATGCGTTATTGTATTTTAATTTCAAATAAGTTAACAACTTTTAAGCATACTTGGGCAAAATCACAATATTCGATATCCGTCGTGGCACTTTGCTGGAAATGTGTCTGGGAAAAACACGCAGTGCTAGCGCCACTTTTGATTACCTGTGCCGAAAAATTAATAAATAAAATTTGTCTAAAAGCTCTGAAATTGAAATTAAAAAGAAAATACAGAATATCGCTTCCCATGTTAAAAAGCAGCTGACCAAAAGTAACAGACATGTTGAACGCTTTAAGAATGAAAATGCATGCTGGCTGGCAACTAAAATATGATTTTTCACAAAAATTCAAATTTCCAAAACAAGAAAATCCAAAATTCTAAAAAAAAATAATCTAAGCATATTTGCAAAATTTCAAGTCCATATATTTAAATTTGGAGTTTATGCCACTAAATCGGCATTTGCGCCCATAGTGCACTGCTTAGGTGAATAAGGGTGAAAGTTTATTTCCCAGTCTCATATTGGACTTTACCCATACTTTCTAACCGTACGTTTTTTGAACCCTGTTCTTGTTATGCTGCTCTAGAGAATTTTCTTGTGTTGACGTGAGATTTTTTTTTATGCGTTTAAGGGATATTATGGATAATTTGTATCGGTTTGAATGAATCGACATATTGTACTTAATTGCCGCAAGGAGAAAGTTGTCAATGGTATTTTCAATGTGATTTCCATTTTTTAAGCAACGACTTATGTCCCCCAAAGTACCGTGAAAACGCTCGACCTGCCCGTTAGATGTACTATGTAATGGAGGTGCGTTTTGTAAGGGAGATTGTTTTTTTCTTTGGGAAAAAATTCAGAAGTTGCAAGAGTGGAGTCTTTACGTCCACAATTGCGCGTGATCGTATGTTGCACGACAGCGCATTTAGAAAATTTGTCAATGCAGGCTAAAAAGTATTTCTCGTCTGTGGAGTAAATGTCTACATGTAACATTTCTCCAGCATATGAGTCTTCCCTAGTTCTTGTCTGATCGGGTGTCGGTCGGGTATGTTCATAGCGCATATTCAACAGTTAGCTGCTATTCCATTTTTGACAAAAATAGTCCCTAAGTATATTCTGGGAATTCTCCTGTGCTGCGCGATGAGCGCGATATCTATTTATCTATATCTTTTCCCTTTGTTCTGTAATTTCTGAGATATCTATCACGACAAAATATACGTCTTTCCTCCAGTATAATCTGGAGCAGCTGCGCTGTGGATCGTAGCGGCATCAGATTCTGTCGTGTCATCCAAAGCGTTGATATTTTGCCGAGACAGAGCGTCTTCCACAAGGTTCTCTTTGCCTGGTTTATAGATGATATTTGCGTTATGCTCACCAATAAAAGCCTTCCAACACTTTATTTGGCATTCGGACTTTTCTCCGACATCGCGAATGTTTTCAATGCCCACACAAAGGCTAAGAGTTCTCTCTCAAAAGTGGCAAAGTTGATCTCGTCTCGCAATGTGCGCGAGATCATTGTTAAAGGGCGTCAGCCCTGAGATAGCATAGACCTGATGCGTCTGTTGTCAAATCGAATTGTTTTTTAAAGTCGGGATATGCTAACAGAACATCCACGGAAGCTAACAACTCCTCTGATTTGTTAAAAGAGTCTAACTGTGATTGGTTTAATTTGATTTTTACCCTTCTCGACTGCTTAGCACTTATTTTCCCATTTTCGCCTTTCAAGATCTCCGTTAGGGGTCTTGCAATGCTGGCGAATCCTGCTATGAAGCATATATAATAACTTGCGAACCCTAAAAATTATTGAATAAGGATTCTGGAGCTTGAAAACCTTTTTTTTTGTCGGCCTAGGTTTGGATTGCGCCTCTGCATACTGTGAATCCCAAGTATTCCATGCTCTTTTTAAAGAACTAGGACTTCTCTTGAGAAACTCTCATGCCAGCATCTCTAAGGTTTTCCAAGACCCATTCAATGTGTTTGACATGGACATGACATAGACGTAACACGTTTTCCCAATTTGGTCCATGAGGACATCGTCTATTACCCACTGAAAATACTAGGAGCGTTTTATAGCTTAAATGGGGGGCTACAACATTTGTATTTCCCATTGTTTACAGAGAATGTAGTCTTCTCTGTCCCTTTTCTGCTAATTTTATCAGGTGGAAACCTGATTTGAGGTTCAGTGTTGTAAAATACTGAGTCTCACCCATATTCGATAGTATGTTGGAAATAGCTGGTATAGGGTATTTGTCGTCGATCACCAGACGTTTCTTTTTATGACTTGCCTCGTCGACACCTTTTTTCGACCACCCATATTGGATTATTATAGGGTGACTTGGATGGTCTAATTATGCCATTCGCCAGAAGTTGACAAATTCAGACACGCTCATGGGGTATGGGTATAGTTTTGAGTATACTGGTTCGCCGTCCGTTGGGATTGTGGCAACAGTGTTAATATTATATGGTAAAGATTTATTAACGTCTGCGAAGGCGTTAATCGTTCTGTCAATCATACGATTGAAAGTGAGTCTGATCGCGGCAGGGACGTCAGCGTCATGGATTTCGAAATGATTCACTTGCTGACAGTTAGTGAATTTGATTTGCTCCATACCTTTACCATATTCTATATTGTTAATTGTTAAGTCCTGTTTTAGCAGGTCAAAGCCAATGATGCCATCGAAATCCTTTAATGATTCGAGCTTCTATCAAACGTTCTATGTACGGGAGCAGTGAGTTTTCCCTAAAAAATTGCAGCTTTCTGCTCCTGACAAGTCGGCCTCAACTGCCTCTTCCTCATGTTGTGAATAGGACCCGTAGTCGTCACTATTGTCTTATTGGGGCAAATGATTTACGTTCTGCTGTGTTCTCATAGACTGATCCACATAATTTTGAGTGTTTCTATAGCCCTGAGTAGAAGAAGAGTCAACTTTGGAGTGTCCATTGAACTTCGAACTACTTGGCTTCTGTTGATTTGTATTAGTGTTCTTCTGAAAATGAGGGTTCTTTTTCTGATAAGAACCTTCATTTTCATGTTGACCACTTTGACGGCAGTTCTGGGTCTTTTGGCCATTTGTCTTTAGAGGTTTTTCTTCTGAGTATTTTGCAAAGTTAGCTGCAAAAAAAGCCCAACTCAGTGATTTTCGGAGTCCCGAAATTAAAGTGTGTAGAGTGTCATTCCTGAATTTGCTATTCAGGACAGCCGCTGCGGCAGGGTCATGTGTCATTATTGTTTTGTTAGTTAGTAATGTCAGCTTTTTTTCAATCTCATCGTAGTATTTCAACAACGATAGATCGCCTTGCCTAAGAGTGCTCAACTGGTGCTGGATCACATGCACTGGCGTCTTGTCAGAGAATGTGAAATCTAATCTAGCAATAATGGCCCTGAAATTTAGCACGGTATTAAATGAAGCAAGCACAGCGTCTGCTGATCCTCTGACTTTGTTGCGAATTATTACTACCACTTGATCATACCTCGAGCTGCCATCGTAAGGTTCAAGAACCTTATAGGCTGCACAGGCTGCTTGTCTCTAAGAAACGTAAATTTCTTGTTTGTCATCAAACTCTAGAATAAACTTGACAATATCTAAGGGCTCGTCGCATTTTCTGTCTGTGACAATTTTTATCTCTTCATAAACCTCAATCTGAGTAGTCGGTCCCATAAACCCACTTTTTTCTTTTTATTTATTTTTTAATTAAGGTGTTGACAAAACTAAAGTCAAGCTTAAGACAAATATAAATTATATATTAATAAAGCCTAAAAAAAAGTACAGAACATTTAAATTATCATTAGTATCACCAACCCGATGGGGGTGTTTTATTTGCCAGACCGGTAAGCTATGCCCCAATTCACAGCCATGAGGGGTCAGTGATACTAATGAAAGTATGACAAAATAGTGTTAATTGAAAACTTAAAAATTAATATTAAAAGTTCTTAGGACTGATTATGAACTAACAATTTAAAAATAAATATTTAGACTAAAGATTAGCAAGAAAAATGGAAATATTAAAAAAAAAAAAACAAAATTCAGAGTGAGATAAAGAGAGTGAAATAAGATAGATAGCAAAAACAAAAAAACTATGTTCACATCCGGGCATTTGGATTAAGTTCCCTAAGATAAGCTGAAAGCAATGATTTTATTAGCGGAAGAGAGCTCTAAGGAGAATACGTGATAATATTTATTATATTTAACACATAAAACATGGAAAGCAGAATGTAAAGAATAATCCGTGGTGCAATGTGGTAAATGTAACGGACGATAGTTTCTAGTAGTTCGGGAAGGAACAGAGACATGCAGCCGCATTAACAGGCTGGGCGAATCAATATTACCATGAATCAAATTATAAGGGAAAGCAATATTTAAAATTGTCCTGCGATTCATTAATGAAGGCAGACCAATAAGTAGAAGCCTACTATGATAAGAAGGCAAACGTAAATTACTGTTCTAATTTAGATTCCTTAAGGCAAAGAGTAGAAACTGTTTCTGGACCGATTCAATGCGATCCTGATACAGTTTATGTTGCAGAGTACAAATAACAGAACAATACTGTAAGATAGGGCGCACAAGTGAAATAAATAACTGCTTGGTAATAAAAGGATCTTTGAATTCCTTAGACCATCGTTTAATAAAGCCAAGCACACATTTAGCTTCACTTGTGATGGCAGAAATATGCAGATTAAAATTAAGTTTGGTGTCAAAGAGAACGCCAAAGTCTTTGACAGTGAAGATACGTTGGAAGGAAATATTATTTATTTTATAGTCGAGCAAGTGGGGAACAGTACGACAGAAGGTCATTGTCATACACTTGGAGTAATTTAAATGTAATTGATTAGCCTCAACCAACCTTGAAATGCATTAAGGTCATCTTGAAGATGAACATGCTCAATTGAGTTAGAATATGAAAAAGAAAGTTTTACATCATCTGCATACATAAGTATCTTTGAATGAGAAATACAACTAGGAAGGTCATTAATAAAAAGGGAAAAGAGTAATGGGCCTAAATGACTACCCTGGGGAACACCTGACGTAACAAAGATCAGTTTTGAAATTGAATTTCTCAGCAAAACTCTCTGGGTTCTGCCCTTTAAGTAGGATGATATCCACAATAAAAGTTTAGAGGAAAATCCTAAGCGATCCAGCTTTAAAATTAACAAATGATTTTGAACTGAGTCAAATGCTTTACTGAAGTCAGTATAAATAACATCAGTCTGCATTCTATTCGAAAAACTATCATTAACTGAGGAAGTGACTTCTAATAAATTCGTAGTGGTTGATCGATTTTGAAAAAATCCATGCTGCGATGGATGAATAATTGATTTACAAAAAAGTTGCAATGACGATGTTATTATTTTTTCGAATAACTTCGGAATAACAGAAAGTTTAGCAATGCTTCTATAATTGGAAATATCAGATTTTCCGCCTTTTTTATGTAGCGGAATGATAAAAGATTCTTTCCAACTTGAAGGAAAATTCGAAGTTTCCGAATATAAATTAAACAATTTTAGTAATGGTGACAGAAGTGAAGCACTAATCACACAGCTTGGAATCTTATCAGCCCCTAGAGAAAAGGATGATTTCAATATCCTAATGGCTGCAGCCAATGAATCTACATACACCCTTGGAACATCAATTGGAAAAGTTTCAGAAAAGAACAAGTAAGAAAACTCTAGTCGAGAGTGCTCGACTAGATAATACCCTGAACCCAATTTTAATAAAATAAAATAATAATCTGTACTGTGGTTTGGTTTTTTGTAATTATCTTGAAAATGCATCAATTTTAGTGCTGAAAATGGCAAAAAACTTCTTTATTTTGACAAATAGTTAAATATATTGCTCTTGATTAGAACTAAAATTAATCCGTTTTCAAGATAATTACAAAAAACCAGTGTCGAACGTGACAAAAAGTTGACTTTTCTGGAGAATCACCCATATGTACATGTATATATACATACATATGTGTGTATGCATTGCCAAAAAAATAATAATAGATGGCGCTTATATTAGTTGAAATTCGAAAAATTTTATATTATTAAATATCATTAAAAATAGACCCAACAAATAGACGTTCCTCGATTAACACGCATCCCCTTAATTAACAGAGGCACTTCATAATTGTAAAAGAAATATATCAATGCCACTCGAAGCTGTAATAGCCATAGTAAATAAGTTCACTGCTAAAGCGCCATCTAGCAAGTTAAAATTTTTAGACCATGCTACACTAGTTTTGAATGTACATGTGGGCATACATATAGGAAAACCGCAGATGTCACGTGCTTTTGTTATTTGGGCAGACTTTTTTTTTGTTCATTATTTTCTGTTGACTTAACGGAATAAAATATAATTGAAACAAAAACACTTTCAGAAATTATGCTATTAAATATTTGAAATTAAAAAAAAACCCACTTATTCACAATTAGTTAAACTACCAACTGACTTTCAAAGATATCAAATACAATAATAATAAAAAAGAAAAAAATATACAAAAAAAAAAAATTAAAAATAAGAAATTATGAAGGGCTTAGGCGAGGCTAGAACCTGCGACATCCTAACATTCGTTAGATCTGCCTAGCCATCTACACCACGGCTCACTTAAACGTCAGAGTAGCGAAAACGAATGAAATTCGCCATATACGAAAGAAACACTAAAGCAGTGGCTGAAATACAAATACAATTCAAAGACAATTCAAAAACAATTGTGATTCTTAGAATATACACGCATAGCAACATAGAAAACGGCCCAAGATTTTTTGTGTGTATATGTGCACACGCATACGAAAATTGATTTGCATTGCTCAACGTTGCTTGCATTTCCATTGTTGTTTTAAAATTTTTAAAATATATAATGGAATGTAATGAGAGTTTCAGCATATGATCTACATATTCTATTTAACATTTTAGGTTTTTTTTTAGAAATCATAACTCTTTTACAATTAGCTTTACATGCCCAAATATGTACATATGTACATACATATGTACAGCCACACGCTGATCTACGCTTGCACACATATACATACATACATGCATACATATGTATGTATGTATGTATGTGCGCCCGCAATGCGTCTTGCTGTGTCGCTGCCTTGCTTGCTGCGCCACATGGGTTTTGATGAGAAAACTTTATAGACTAATAATTCTGTTTCTAGATGGACAATCGTATTGATATGTTCAGATTAAGATTATGATATTCATATCTTTATGCCAAACCAAATTGTATGTCTCTAGTATTTGAAATGCATTTTTTACACATTTGGGGGTGGTGGGGCGAATTGGGGACCGGAATCCAAAATCTGACAAAAACCGAAATTGTATTAAATTAGTATCTATATATATGCAGAAGACTTGGAGACTCTAACTCTAAAGATGAATTAGCTAGAATTTTATAACTGGTTCTCGATAATTTCAGTTATCGATAACTAAGCAAATATACAAGTTATCGAATTTCTGAAACAAACTCGTACTGCGCGTGCAATATACGGACCTAACACAAAAAGAATGAACTCTCTAGCTTTTGTATCTTCGGAAATCGACGCGTTCAAACATACGGACAGACGGACAGACGGACAGACGGACGGACGGACGGACAGACAGACGGACATGGCTATATCAACTTTTCTCGTCACCCTGATCAAGAATATATATACTTTATGGGGTCTGCCACGCCTCCTTCTGCCTGTTACATACTTTTAACAAAACCATTATACCCTGATTTCCCATTTTCAATGGGTTCAGGGTATAAAAATGGGTATGAGTTATTGTAGCATTCAACGGAAGAATAAGTTGATTGGAAGAATTTTGCAAATAGATTAAAAGAGACCTGATCTTCACAAAATTTTTCCATATAAAGAAAAGGGAGGTTGCCAAACCACAAGATTAACGCTTCAAATTTACAAAAGTGTAAAATTGCTTCGGATCACTAGTAAACTGGCGCTTAACACGAATAAGATAATTCTCACAACAACGACAATTTAATAGATTAAAATTTGACTTGGCTAAGAGCTTTTAAATTTTTATACCCTGAGCCCATTTAAAATGGGAAATCAAGGTATAATGGTTTTGTTAAATGTATGTAACAGACAGAAGGAGACGTAGCAGACTCCATAAAGTACATTATTCTTGATCAGGGTGACGAGAAAAGTTGATATAGCCATGTCCGTCTGGTAGTCTGTCCGTCCGTCCGTCCGTATGTATGAACGCGTCGATTTCCGAAGATATAAGAGCTAGAGAGTTCATTCTTCTTGTGTTAGGTTCGTATATTGCACGCGCAGTACGATTTTGTTTCAGAAATTCGATAACTCGTATATTTCCAAACTTATCGACAAAAAAACTTTATCGGAAACCAGTTATAAAATTATATCTAATTCATCTTTAGAGTTAGAGTTTCCAAGTCTTCTGCATATATATATATACTAATTTAATACAATTTCGGTTTTTGTCAGATTTTGGATTCCGGTCCCCGATTCCCCCCACACCCCCAAATGTGTAAAAAATGCATTTCACATGCAGTATGGTGGAACATATAGATATGAATATCATATTTATAATCTGAAGAGATGAATACGATTGTCCGTCTAGAAATAGAATTATTAATCAATAAAGTTTTTGCAGCAAAACCCATGTGGCGCAGCAACAAAGGCAGCGAGACAGCAAGCCGCCTACAATGCTTATTGCCTACAAGCGTAGATCAGCGTGTGTGTGTGCTCGTGTTTTTGCATGTATAGCTTCTTACGCGTGGAGAATCGAAACGAAGCATTCTTGGAATATTATTCGTTCGAAGAAGAGCTCAGGGGATTTCGTAGTCGAACAGTCTCGACTACAGCTTTCTTACTTGTTAGCGTTTAACTTTTTGTCAAGAGGAAGCGAGAGAGAGAGGGAGATTTGTAACTAGAAAAAACAGTTGCAATGTTGCATGCAGATGCATCATTTCCAAACAAATCTGTTCCAACTTGCAAGCCAGCTCAGATCTTTTCAAGTTGCCAAAGATTTTTCCGTTGGCAACAGCAAAATATATCTCAAGTTATATTCTATGTAAATCTATCTACATATGTATATGTATCAGTGTTGCCAATTTATGTAGAGCAAAAAAAGCTGTTTTTAGTGGGAACATACTTAAAAAAGAGCAGAAATTTAGGGAAAAAAATCTGACAAAAAAGCTTAAGTTTTTTTTGAATTATTTTAAAGTTTTTTTTTTCGCATAGTCCAGTTTTTCGTCCTATTCGTGACAATTATTATCTTTATCGCATTCTGCCATAGTGCCAATCATATTTTAATAAATTTCCCATGAATACTCGTATGTAAGTTACGCAGTACGATTTTATTAATTAATTAATTTATTAAATTTATTTTTTTTGATACCTCACGCCCCAATTTGAAACAAGTAAGAAAACTCTAGTCGAGAGTGCTCGACTAGATAATACCCTGAACCCAATTTTAATAAAATAAAATAATAATCTGTACTGTGGTTTGGTTTTTTGTAATTATCTTGAAAATGCATCAAATTTAGTGCTGAAAATGGCAAAAAACTTCTTTATTTTGACAAATAGTTAAATATATTGCTCTTGATTAGTACTAAAATTAATCCGTTTTCAAGATAATTACAAAAAACCAGTGTCGAACGTGACAAAAAGTTGACTTTTCTGGAGAATTACCTATACGGATAAATCAGAAAGTATACATAAGAATGTATGCGTGTAACGTTCAAAATGTACATATGTACATGTATATATACATTGCATTGCCAAACAAAAATAATAATAGATGGCGCTTATATTAGTTGAAATTCGAAAAATGTTATATTATTAAATATCATTAAAAATAGACCCAACAAATAGACGTTCCTCGATTAACAGGCATTACCTTAATTAACACAGACACTTCATAATTGTAAAAGAAATATATCAATGCCACTCGAAGCTGTAATAGCCATAGTAAATAAGTTCACTGCTAAAGCGCCATCTAGCAAGTTTAAATTTTTAGACCATGCTACACTAGCTTTGAATGTACATGTGGGCATACATATAGGAAAACCCCAGATGCCACGTGCTTTTGTTATTTGGGCAAACTTTCTGTTTATTATTTTCTGTTGACTTAACGGAATAAAATATAATTGAAACAAAAACACTTTCAGAAATAATGCTATTAAATATTTGAAATTTAAAAAAAAACCCACTTATTCACAATTAGTTAAACTACCAACTGACTTTTAAAGGTATCAAATACAAAAGAATAAATAATAATAAAAAAGAAAGTAATATAAAAAAAAAAATTAAAAATAAGAAATTATGAAGGGCTTAGGCGAGGCTAGAACCTGCGACATCCTAACATTCGTTAGATCTGCCTAGCCATCTACACCACGGCTCACTTAAACGGCAGAGTAGCGAAAACGAATCAAATTCGCCATATACGAAAGAAACACTAAAGCAGTGGCTGAAAATACAAATACAATTCAAAGACAATTCTAACGCAATTCAAAAACAATTGTGATTCTTAGAATATACACGCATAGCAACATAGAAAACGGCCCAAGATTTTTTGTGTGTATATGTGCACACGCATACGAAAATTGATTTGCATTGCTCAACGTTGCTTGCATTTCCATTGTTATTTTAATTGTTTTAAAATTTTTTAAATATATAATGGAATGTAATGAGAGTTTCAGCATATGATATACATATTGTATTTAACATTTTAGGTTTTTTTTAGAAATCATAACTCTTTTACAATTAGCTTTACATGCCCAAATATGTACATACATATGTATGTATGTACAGCCACACGCTGATCTGCGATTGTACACATATACATACATACATACATATGTACATATGTATGTACATATGTGCGCCCGCAATGCGTCTTGCTTTGTCGCTGCCTTGCTTGCTGCGCCACATGGGTTTTGATGAGAAAACTTTGATGATTAATAATTCTGTTTCTAGATGGACAATCGTATTGATATGTTCAGATAAAGATTATGATATTCATATCTATATGCCATACCAAACTTTATGTCTCTAGTATTTGAAATGCATTTTTTACACATTTGGGGGTGGTGGGGCGAATTGGGGACCGGAATCCAAAATCTGACAAAAACCGAAATTGTATTAAATTAGTATCTATATATATGCAGAAGACTTGGAGACTCTAACTCTAAAGATGAATTAGCTAGAATTTTATAACTGGTTCTCGATAATTTCAGTTATCGATAACTAAGCAAATATACAAGTTATCGAATTTCTGAAACAAACTCGTACTGCGCGTGCAATATACGGACCTAACACAAAAAGAATGAACTCTCTAGCTTTTGTATCTTCGGAAATCGACGCGTTCAAACATACGGACAGACGGACAGACGGACAGACGGACGGACGGACGGACGGACGGACGGACAGACAGACGGACATGGCTATATCAACTTTTCTCGTCACCCTGATCAAGAATATATATACTTTATGGGGTCTGCCACGCCTCCTTCTGCCTGTTACATACTTTTAACAAAACCATTATACCCTGATTTCCCATTTTCAATGGGTTCAGGGTATAAAAATTAGATAATAAAAAAAAAATTAAAAATAATAAAACTTATGAAGAGCTCAGACGAGACTAGAACCTGCGACACCCTAACATTTGTTGCATCTGTCTAGCCATCTACACCACGCCTCACTCGAGCGGCAGAGTAGCGAAAACGAATGATATTCGCCATATACGAAAGAAACACTAAAGCAGTGGCTGAAAATACAAATACAATTCAAAGCCAATGGTAACGCAATTCAAAAACAATTGTGATTCTTAGAATTTGCACGCATAGCAACATAGAAAACGGCCCAAGATTTTTTGTGTGTATATGTGCACACGCATACGAAAATTGCTTAGCGTTGCTCAACGTTGCTTGCATTTCCATTGTTATTTTAATTGTTTTAAAATTTTTAAAATATATAATGGAATGTAATGAGAGTTTCAGCATGATCTACATATTCTATTTGACATTTTAGGTTTTTTTTTTAGAAATCATAACTCTTTTACAATTAGCTTTACATGCACAAATATGTAGATATGTATGTATGTACGATTGCAGCCACACGGTGATCTACGTTTGCACACATATACATACATACATACATGCATATGTATGTACATATGTATGTATGTATGTATGTATATGTGCGCCCGCAATGCGTCTTGCTTTGTCGCTGCCTTGCTTGCTGCGCCACATGGGTTTTGATGACAAAACTTTATAGACTAATAATTCTGTTTCTAGATGGACAATCGTATTGATATGTTCAGATTAAGATTATGATATTCATATCTATATGCCAAACCAAACTGTATGTCTCTAGTATTTGAAATGCATTTTTTACACATTTGGGGGTGTGGGAGCGAATTGGGGACCGGAATCCAAAATCTGACAAAAACCGAAATTGTATTAAATTGGTATCTATATATATGCAGAAGACTTGGAGACTCTAACTCTAAAGATGAATTAGCTAGAATTTTATAACTGGTCCCCGATAATTTCAGTTATCGATAACTAAGCAAATATACAAGTTATCGAATTTCTGAAACAAACTCGTACTGCGCGCTCAATATACGAACCTAACACAAAAAGAATGAACTCTCTAGCTTTTGTATCTTCGGAAATCGACGCGTTCAAACATACGGACAGACAGACAGACGGACAGACGGACAGACGGACAGACGGACATGGCTATATCAACTTTTCTCGTCACCCTGATCAAGAATATATATACTTTATGGGGTCTGCCACGCCTCCTTCTGCCTGTTACATACTTTTAACAAAACCATTATACCCTGATTTCCCATTTTCAATGGGTTCAGGGTATAAAAAAGAAAACGCATTTAGAAATGGAGTTATAAGCGTCCAAAGTATACACCAACCCACCCCCAAGTCACTGCAGTAACCGAGCACGCGCTCATACGTTCGTAAAGAAGAAGAGTATTAGTTTTTTTTTGCAGGGTTCAGGGTATCTCGTAATCGACCCGTCTCGACAAGAGCCTTTTTATTTATTTATTTTATTTTATTTTTGGCAACTCGTAGTCACGTATTTTTAACGTATTTAAGTTGATTCGTCAATCAGATTGGTATATTTTGTATCGCCAATATCGAAAGCAAGGTTATACAAAAATTTTCTAATAATGATTGAACATTTTGTTTTCTGAAACTTCACAGAACCCCCAGATCCATTACAAAAATATTTCAAGCAAAAATTTGTTGTATGGTCATTTGGTAGCCATACTGGACTTGCAATGACTGCAATATATCTATTCTTGTCTTTTCATTTAAGTCTTTTCGCAGCCAGAATTTGAGTTCTTGGCTGTTAAGTTACACATGCTGTCATTTTTTTTTATACTGAACTATTTAGTTTTAATTCAACTACAATGAACAACACTTCATTTATATACATTCTCAAAATGTGTTAAACAGCTCAATAAAAAATAAAGCTGAAAAAAACAATTTATTTTTCAAAAAAGCCAGAATTCCCGCTTTTCGCTGTTTTGAAATTCTCCGCAATTTGATTTTCAAAAAAGCCAAATTTGACGGGGAAAAAGCTGATTTGGCAACACTGTAACTAATGAACACGATAGGAGAGTAATTATAACACCTATAATCTCCAAATCATGAAGAAAGGAAAATGAAAACAATTTAGAGAGGATATTGGATTTAACAGCGACTAAAACTCCACCTCCTCTACGATTTAAGCGATCAAGTCTATAAATAGTGAAATTACTTGACATAGTTTCACTATTATGAACACTCTGAGTTAACCACGTTTCAGTTAAAACAATGATATCATATGCACAACTGAAACTATTCATAAATACATTATTAAGCTTAGAGTTTATGCCCGTACATTTTGATATATCAGGGACACCTGAGGTGAATATTGATTATTTTTTAGTTTTTTGGAACAATTTTCGATGAAGATTGTATCGAAGGAATATTCAACGAGACATGTGCTGATCTTTTACGATTCTTCGGTTTAAATTCATCCACAATTATATGTGTCACACATGGTTGAAAAATATTCGACCGGTACATATATCTTAAAGAAAGAAAGAAAGAAATTTCACGAGGAGTCGAAAAATTAAACTTCGTTATAGAAACATTCGTAGAAATTTTAGAGGAAATAAATACAGATATTGCATCACATGTTGTATCCGACGAAAGCCTATATAAAAAACTTGACTTGACTTGACTTGACTTGACTTATTGGTATTCTCTGTTTGAACAACAATTGGAATAGAAACCAATTTTTGAACAGGGACAAGAGATTCGATAGCAGCATCAACGGATTAGGACGGCGAGGGAACACAAAGCGATTTAGGAGATGAAGACAAAACAGAAACACAAGGTGAGGGAGGAGCAAGCGAGTTGGTAGAAGATGTTAGTACAGGAGAAGGTACCAACAACGAGGGAATCTCAGATTGAGATTGAGGGCTGTCAAAATTATATTTGTTCAATAGTTCTTCAGCAGCTACCAAGTCGCTTGATAATTGCTTAGAAATATTACTTAATTTATAAAATTGAACCCTCACAACATCTTGGAAAAATTAATTTGTTTTTCCAAGCAAGTCGGACAAGACCAACGTAAACCACCACAACCAATTTTGGCAGTGGAAATGACCTTATCGTAGTCCCGCCCCGTAAGACCAGCGCATTTAACATTCATTATGTTGTCACATAGCCAGCAATTTACAAATAGGGCCTGTGCAGAGTCAACTGCCTGTTTAAAAGTGCATGCATTCTTGCAGCAACTCTATTGGCAATTGGGATTTTTAAGAAATTAATTGGATAGACAAAAAAATTAATAATGTTGCGATAGCGATTCACAACAACAAACAGCAGCTAAAGCACAAAAACCAAAAAATAGCAGCGTAAGAGAGAACTCAAACTTACATTTGGGAGCAGAACTTACCCAAGTAAGTGAGAGCAAACTATGCATATACTTACACAGACAAATGTAAACAATTCAGAGAGCGCAAAAAGCAAATAAAAAGACTAAAACAGAAATGAAAATAAAGAAATTTGTTCATCTGCACAAAACTGCAAAGCAGTATAAAACAACTCACAGTAAACCACGGATTAAAACTTTATGAAGATCACAAACAAAGATCTTCGCAGCTAATAATCAACCGCAATTTTATGAAAATCGAAACAAAATAAATATTAAAAACAATGAAAACAAGTAAATCACTCTCAACTGTTTTGTAAGGACTTTAATATTATTTTCAAAACTAGCTGCTCGAGTGCATTATGGATTTGCTACTTGTTCGTCTGTCATTTTCTTTTTTCTGTGTTGCAAAAAGGAAGAAATCAGTTCGTCACCACTGCTATCGTCCGATCTGTTGCTGCCCGGCATTCGCCTTACACTAAAAGTTATCTCAATGAAATTTAATTATTATTAAGAAAGCTGTAGTCGAGATTGTTCGACTACGAAATCCCCTGAGCTCTTCTTCGAACGAATAATATTCCAAGAATGCTTCGTTTCGATTCTCCACGCGTAAGAAGCTATACATGCAAAAACACGAGCACACACACACGCTGATCTACGCTTGTAGGCAATAAGCATTGTAGGCGGCTTGCTGTCTCGCTGCCTTTGTTGCTGCGCCACATGGGTTTTGCTGCAAAAACTTTATTGATTAATAATTCTATTTCTAGACGGACAATCGTATTCATCTCTTCAGATTATAAATATGATCTTCATATCTATATGTTCCACCAAACTGCATGTGTGTAGTATTTGAAATGCATTTTTTACACATTTGGGGGTGTGGGGAATCGGGGACCGGAATCCAAAATCCGACAAAAACTGAAATTATATTAAAGTAGTATCTTTACTTTAACTCTAAAGATGAACGAGATATAATTTTATAACTGATTGTCGATAATTGTTTGTATCGATTACTCTGGAAATATATGAGTTCTCGAATTTATTTAAGTAAATTCGTAATGCGCGTGTACTATACAAATCTAACACAAAAAGAATGAACTCTATAGCTCTTATATCTTCGGAACGACGGAAAGACAGATGGACATGGCTATATCAACTTTTCTCATCACCCTGATCAAGAATATATAATAACAAACCGGGTAATTATAACGAGACACTATTATTTTACTATTAAGAGAGAAGATTACAAACTAAACATTTATAAAGCTAAAAGGGGGGTCCAAGCCTTCGCTGCCGACGGCCGGGACGGCAGAACGCTGAGCTTGCGTATTCCGTGGACGATCAACTCACTGTTGCGTGCCGGTGTCCAATTTCGCCTGCAACTGTGTCGCAACGGCGTCCGGTGTAGAAGTTGCTGACTCGCTGTCAGCACTTTTTGATCGGCGCTTGTTAATTTGTATACTTTATGGGGTCTGCCTCCTTCTACCTTTTACATACTTTTAACAAAACCATTATACCCTGATTTCCCATTTTCATTGGGCTTAGGGTGTAAAAGTATATAAGTATGGGGGATGGCATCCGAAATCTGAAAAGTACAAAATCTGCTTATCCTTATAAATATATAAATTTAAATTCAGCATATAATGATTATGTGAAAATATATGTAACAGGCAGAAGGAGACGTCCTCATAAAGTATATATATGTCGCAGCGTCATTATTTGTCGCTGTCTCGTCCGTCATATTGGCACACAAACTTTCGTAGAGCGCAGTGAATTCCGACCGGCGCGTGTAATTGTCTGAATGCGACTGACTTTGCATTGCTTCTCGATCACGCATTGATCTACGCTTCTCTTAAATACGCAGGCCGGACTACACTCAGCGGCAGCGCAACAACGCCGTCACCTCACTTGTACGGTAATTTGGTGCCAGACATATTCTATGCTGCATGCTATGCCAAATTCTACGCTGTAGTCAAATTCGAAGAACGGTTTTACAATATACAAAACTCATTACGCAGTTGCGTCTTGCAAGCACAGTGTACGAACTGTGCTCATAATGTGACAGACATGTACAGTGGTCTAAATTCTATTATAATGCGACACGGCCTTCCTGACAAAGCACACGTCCTCGTGTGTCGATTGTTCTCTCAAATATATTTTGTTATTTATTTATTTTATTTTCAAATATCTTATTATTCACAAATGTATAGTCAACTTAATATAATAACAATATTTTGTCTTAGGCAATTTACATTGTTTCCTCTCTGTTTTCTTTTCATTTCCTTTTTCATTACTTTATTTACATTCCGTGAAAGGAAGTTCATACATTTATCTCTTTTACAGCATACCTTTCTTTACAACGTATAATTTCATTCAACAGTGCCATCTTGACCCCCGCCATAACACTCTCGTTATAGTGCGGTCTTCTCTTGTCCCCCGCCACAACACTCTCGTTGTGGTGCGGTCTTCTCTTGACCCCCGCCACAACACTCTCGTTGTGGTGCCGTCCTCTGTTGACCCCCGCCACAACACTCTCGTTGTGGTGTGGTCCTCTGTGACTCCCGCCACAACACTCTCGTTGTGGTGCGGTCCTCTGTAACTAGCTCACTCTGAGCTTTCTCTTTTGGCATACTGTTTATTTTTCACAAATTTTCAATTAGTTCGTTGTTTGGTAATGCTCTCAAGAAATCATGTGAATATTTATATTTACGTTTACTTGTTAATGATTTCAATACATATCTATCTCCATCTAGAATTAATTAATCAATTACTACGAATCTTAAAATTTAGGATCAAGCTTAGTTTGGTGACGTTCTTCACTCCTTAGCAACACGTGGTCACCTACATTATATTTTACGATTTTTGCTTTTTTACTATCAAACCTAATTTTGTCTTTTCGTGCATTCTCTTCCATATTTCGATTGGCTTCTTCCCTGATATGTTTCCTGTCCAGCACGTCTTCATTTTCAATGATCGGCAGTAGACCAAAAGGTCTAGCTTCTTTCCCAACTAGTAGTTCTAATGAACTAAACTTAGTCACTCTATGGACTGTACAATTCATAGCTAATTGTACCTCAGGCAACGCGTCTTGCCATGATCTCTGACTAGATTCTACTGCGGTCAACATGTTTTTAAGCGTACTCATCACTCGTTCAACCTGACCGTTTTCCCTACTCGCACCTGTAGCAATCAAATGTAGATTAATTTTCTGATGGGAACAAAATTCACGAAAACCTGCGCTTGCAAAACACCGGCCTTGGTCCGCAATTATTCTGGTGGGCAAGCCAAATAAATAAAAGACAGATTTTAGGGCCTTCTGTATCTAAGTTTACCGTGTGGTAAAAATAAACAAACTTCGTAAATGCATCTATTATAACAATTACATAGTTCTTCAAGTCATTTTTGCCTCCAGTTTGCCAGTTATGTCATTATGTATCGTGTGCCACGGTATGTCTATTTTGGGGATGTGATGCAGTTCTGCTTGTACTCTACCAACGGGTGGCTTAGGCAATTTGCAAGTGATGCAATTTTCTACGAATCTGCGTACATATTTTGACATATTTTCAAACCAGTAGTACTCATAAGCCTTATCCAATGTATTTTCCCATCCCAGATGCATAATTGATTCATGGACATGATTTATGATTGCCCATCTCAAGGCCCTTGGGATTACCGGCAAACACTTGCTTCTACCATTTCTTTGAATTTTTCTATGTAATATTCCACTACGCAATTCATATGCTTTCTTTAGACTTTCTGGCAATTCACTATCCTCCAATTTCGTAGACATGTTTAATATCTCATAATCCCGCTGTTGTTCCGAAATCAACCAATTATTCAGGCCTTTATTTTTATTAGATTCCAAGAAAGAAAGTCTACATGCGCCATTCGCTCTCCAGAAATTTCTATACTCTATATCAAAATCATAAGACTAATTAGTACGATTAGTTTTCAGAGAATTGCAGTCTGTGTATACAATAAATTTACGCTCTTGAAGACAATTAATTGTTGAAGCTATTAACTACTGCTACCGCCTCAAGTTCATACGAATGTTATTTAGATTCGACCGGACCATATGTAACAAAATCTCAAAACAGTATTCCTCAACGTTTATATTACATAATACTTGCTGGGTACTACAAATAGAATCGTTGCTTTAAAAATGTTAATATAAAAATGTTATTATTTCTTTTCCCATTGAAATTGTCGGCAACACTTTACTTTACTGAAGAACATTCTGCTCCAGAGTCGAAGCTAAATGGAACGGACTCACCATCTATGCCTATTGTTCCTGATGTACATTACCGATCTCTTAACACTTGTCAGGGACTCTGATATTTTCACTTGGACAAGCCGATGCGAAATGTCCGAGTCCTGAACACTTGAAGCATTGGATTTTACAGTTATCCTCCAATTTTCCATTATGATTCCTGTCTTTTAGTTGACCCATCTCCAGACGAGCACGGCATTCTGCATACTTATGTCCCGGCTTTCCACAGTGATTGCACTTCAGCAATGACGAAAACTTGTGCTTCTTACGTTCCGCACCAGTTGTATGTTCATCGTCGTCCGAATTGCGCTTCTTAAATGAGTGCGCTTGCAGCTGCTGTTGCAGCTTATTACGAGTTGTTACATTATTCGTGAAAATCCATCGTGACAATTTATTGTCGATTAGCGCCAAATGGGCTAAAGTTATGGATACAGCAATTTCTTCCAAATCTTCAGCTTTCCACTTTGACACTAGCAGCGTAACGATGCGGCTGCCATATTCAGCGATGCCCTCTCCAGATTTTGGTCGACCGTTTAGAAAATTTAGAAAAGTGGCTACTGATGTCTCGATGCCCACAAACCGTTGGATAAATAGTTCCTTAAATTGTGGCCACGAAAAATCAGCGAAACATATTTGTGGCAGCCAGTGTGATGCGCTGCCTTCCAGCGCCTTGCTCAGCACGACAACTAGGCCGCTGCCTTTGAGCTCGTTGTCCGCGAAAATAAAGTCTGCCGTTGTGCACCAAGCTGAGGCATCCACTCCAGGAATATCGGAGTTGAACTTGGGCAGCGATATGTGTGTTGCCCTTCCATCGTTTTCCTGGGCTCTCGGTGATTGCATATTCTTTATTATGTCCATTAGATTGCGGTTTTTGAATTTCCAACTCAGTCAAATAAGAATTAGTGATTCGGTTAGTAGGCATGGCGAATCCCACTTCTGATGTCGCAGCGTCGTTATTTGTCGCTGTCTCGTCCGTCATATTGGCACACAAACTTTCGTAGAGCGCAGTGAATTCCGACCGGCGCGTGTAATTGTCTGAATGTGACTGACTTTGCATTGCTTCTCGATCACGCCGTCGCCTCACTCGTACGGTATTTTGGCGCCAGACATATTCTATGCTGCATGCTATGCCAAATTCTACGCTGTAGTCAAATTCGAAGAACGGTTTTATAATATACCAAACTCATTACGCAGTGGCGTCTTGCAAGCACAGTGTGCGAACTGTGCTCATAATGTGACAGACATGTACAGTGGTCTAAATTCTATTATAATGCGACATATATATTCTTGATCAACACAAAAAGTAAGTTTAATAATCATCCCTCACCTGTTTCACAATTACCTTCAAATCGAAGACGTAACTATCGTAAATGCAATAATGTTTTGCTGAACGAACTGATTAGTTCACCTGACTAGTCCCTTTTATATGAGTCGGTTGATGTTAATTTTGCTGCATCCCTTTTATACTCAACCTTAGATACTATTCTATTCTGTAGTGTTTCGAAAAAGCCACCTTGTGTTTCTAAGACTTTCAAATTTAAGAAATATTAAATCGAAGTATTTTAAAAACATTTTAAAAGTCTGGTTCAGCTGTTGACTGTGCTAATTATTATATAGCCAAGTCTAATTTTAACTTTTTAAATTCTCGTTGTTATAAGAATTATCTTATACGTGTTAAACGCCAGTTTACTCGTGATCCGAAACAATTTTACTCTTTTGTAAATTTGAAACGTAAATCTTCTGGTTTGTCAACTTGCGTTTTCTTTGATATGGAAAAATCATTGAAGATCAGGACTTTTCTGATCTACTTGCAAAATTCTTCCAATCAACTTATTTTTCCGTTGAATGCTACAATAACTCATACCCATATTCCTTTTCATAATCTTATTCAATGAATGTTCCAAAGGTGTCCGAAGATTCATTGGCTGCAGCCATTCGGACATTGAAATCCCCTTTTTCTGCAGGTTCTGATAAGATTCCAAGTTGTGTGATTAAAGAGTGTAGTGCTTTTCTTCTGTCACCATTACTAAAATTGTAGGGTTGTTGAAAATATATCTAAATATCGATATATCGATATTTTTATATAGAAAATATATTTATATCGGAATATTTTTGTCCCCAAATATCGAATATTTTTGGTGATATTTTTGATATATTTGCGTTGGCAATTGTCTCATAATGGTGAAAACGCATTACTCTGATATGTAAAAATCGAACACCTAAATGTAATTTGTGCTTTAAAGTAATAAAAACAAATAGTATCACATCAAATATGGCATCGCATATAAAAAACAAGCATGATGATGCATTTAGATGACCACGGTGATAGCTTCGAAAACGACCACAATAGGTCAGTTTGAAAGTACACGGTGCGGAAAAGAGGGCACTTGAGATGTACCGCAGCTTGCCACAAACTTCTTGGAAAAGCAATCCGATAATTTTTTGAAATTCTCATAAGGCCACTATGCCAGTACTATCGAAGATCGCATTACGATGCCTAACCAGCCCCTGGTAGCTAAGTGCCTTTGGAGCGACTTGCTTCGACAATAAACTGCGTTGTTTGCGACTCACGAAGTCGTATGACGGATTCTCACATATCAAAACGCATTTTTTTGTTTGTTTTAATCCTTGAGTACCGAATACTGGTCATTATCATAAAAAATAGTTATTCTTATTGGAAAGAGTTGTAGCATTCTGCTACATAAAAAGGACGGAAGATCTGATTATTCCAATTATAGAGGTCTTGCGAAACTTTCTGCTATTCCGAAGTTATTTGAAAAAGTAATAACATTGTCATTGCAACAGTTTTGTAAATCGATTATTCATCCATCGCAGCATGGGTTTTTTTTCGAAGTTGATCAACCACTACGAATTTATTAGAATTCTCTTCCCCAGTCAATGACAGTTTTTCGAACAGAATGCAGACTGATGTTATTTATACAGACTTTAGTAAAGCATTTGACTCAGTTCATATGTTAATTCTATTACTCTTTTCTCCATTATATATAATGGGCACAGCCATTGAAAATAGGAAATCAGGGGAGGCGTGGCAGACCCCATAAAGTATATATATATTCGTGATCAGGATGACGAGCTGAGTCGATATAGCCATGTCCGTCTGTCCCTCCGTCCGTATGTATGACCGCGTCGATCTTCGAAACTATAAGAGCTAGAGACTTCATTCTTTTTGTGTTAGGTCCCTGTATTGCACGCAGTATACGAGTTTGTTTCAGAAAATCGATAAATACTTTCGTTTCAGAGTTAGCGATAATAAATATACTAAAATAATATCGGGTTTTGTTAGATTTTTGTTACCGTCCCCAAATTCGCCCCCATACCCCAAAATTTGGAAAAAACGTAATTCAAATACTAGAGACTTGAAATTGGGCAAATAGACACGTTTTAGTGATATTATTATATTCTGAAAGTTTCATGAAGATCGTTCATATGAAAATTGAGTTATATGCGTCCAACGTGTAGCCCAATCCACCCCAAGCCACTGCGGCAACACCGCGGTTAGCAGAGCGCGAGTTATGTATAATCCACCAACACCACACACATTGAATAAGCAACAAAGTACAAGAGTTGCTGAACTCTCTAGATCGCAAGTAATTGCAGACGTAGCATTTATAAAATATAATCGCAACTTAATGCTAACTTAACATAATATTTGCAGTTATTGAACTCTTAAAATTCTTAGTAACTCAGAAAATGCTAACTAACCATAAAATTTGCAGTTATTGAACTCTTAAATGCAGACACAACAGGAGTTACGAAATTATCCAATAAGTATATACAGTGGGTAACATTAATATTCGGTTTTTTATTTTTCCAACTTCAAACGCAAATAAAACAAACTATTTATTAAAATAAAAAAGTGTAAATGGTAAGTTTTAAATTGAAAAATTACCTTTTCATTGGGCTATACATAAAGATATAATATATAACATAACTAATAGAAATTATACATAAACAAGAAAAACACCAAATTTGGCGTTACATTAATATTCGGTTTTTTAGCAAAGTTGTGAAACAAAGCACCACGGCAACTCTGAAAAGCCACAAATGGCATATTTAATGGTTTTTATCAAATAAGCAATTTATAACTAACATTATCTAAAACAAGTAAGAAGGCTCTAGTCGAGACGGCTCGACTACGAGATACCCTGAACCCTGCAAAAAAAAGTGATACTCTTCTTCTTTACGCACTTATAAGCGCGCGCTCTGCTAACTGCGCAGTTGCTGCCGTGGCTTGGGGGTGGAAGGGTTGAACTTTGGACGCCTATAACTCCATTTCTAGATGGGCGATCTTCATGAAATTTTCAAAGTAGATTAAGAATACAAAATTGCAATTGTCTCTAGTATTTGAAATGCGTTTTTTCTAAATTGGGGGCGAAGGGGGCGTGGCATCTAAAATCTGAAAACTACAAAATCTGCGTATCCATAACATCTATCTAAATATATAAAGCTCTAGCTAAAACGGTGTAGAAGTTATACCCAAAAAACCTAAAAAATGTAAATGAATTTTCTATTTTTTTATCGATAATTTGGAAAATGGGACGAGTTATCGAAAAAACAAAATAAACTCGTATTGCGTAGGTAACATACGAGTGTTCATGTGAAATTTCAGCTCTCTAGCTTTTGTAGTTTCCGAAATCTCGACGTTCATACGGACGGACGGACGGACGGACAGGGCTAGATCAACCTTTTTTTTTATGCTGATCAAGAATATATATACTTTATTGGGTCTGCGACGTCTCCTTCTGCCTGTTACATACATTTCACAAAACCATTATACCCTGAATTCCCATTTTCAATGGGTTCAGGGTATAAAAAAAATTAGCGCAAAACTGAATTCCTTAGCTGAAATACACAATAGGCCAATGTGTCAAAATTCTTAAGGGCATTATAGAAAATAATGGATACCATATCAAGTATTATATATGATAAATTTTTCAGTAAAACTTTAATTTTGATAGTTGTTTAAGAAAAATTCGAATATTAATGTAACGCCAAATTTGGTGTTTTTCTAGTTTATGTATAATTTCTATTAGTTATGTTACATATAATATCTTTATGTATACCCCAATGAAAAGGTAATTTTTCAATCTAAAACTTACCATTTACACTTTTTCATTTTAATAAATAGTTTATGTTTTATTTGCGTTTGAAGTTGAAAAAACAAAAAACCGAATATTAATGTTACCCACTACTGTATGTCAAGCCAAGTAGAACATAAGACATACACATATAGAATAAGTCTAATCAGCATTTCTAAAATAACATTTTGTAAACTTCGATTAAACAAAAATTAATAAAGATCAGGCAAGTCTTACCACTGAAGAATAACAGTCGCGTTTTTAGTTACTCAACAATATTATTTTTTATCATTCGCCTCGTCTAAATATAAAATTGGCGCAGCCGGTAGAATTCTTTTTCTGAAGAAGCTGCCGAATCTAACAATAAGGAAATTAAACAATGTAGACTTCGGCACAGCCGTATATTAGCAAACATAGATGTTATAAACACACTATTTTTAAGATCAGATCCATTCATAACAGGACAAAGGGAACTTCCCAAAAATGACATGTCGACTTTATTAACGTCTGTGTATGAGCTGTTAGACGATTCTGTTTAATTTAATCTTATTATTATTAATTAGTTATATCTTATTGTTGTTCTTTCTTGATTACTTTTAATTTTTTTTTTTTTTACTTTGTTCCCAAAGGGAGGAAAGTATATTGGGTTTGTGCAATGTCCGTCTTGCTGTCCGTCCGTCTGTACGTCTGTCCGTATGAACGCAATATTTTTCGGCGCTATTAGAGCTAGTGACTTGAAATTTTGAACATATGCTCATATATGCTCCCGAATTGTAAAATATAAAAATTTTCCCGATCCGCCCACTAGGGGCGTGGCAAATCGGAAAACTCTTCCGCCCATAGACAAGTTATCATACTAGATGATGAGCTAGAGAGTTGCAATTTGGAATGTATACTCGGGGTAACAACCCAAGTTCAAAAAGCGGTGGCGGATATATCTACGCACATTGGGGGCATGGCAAATCGGACCTGAATATAAGTGCATAAAGAAGAAGAGTATCACTTTTTTTTTGCAGTGTTCAGTGTATCTCGTAGTCGAGCCGTCTCGACTAGAGCCTTCTTACTTGATCAATTTATGGTTCTCCTCATTCTTTACTTTCTCTCTCCATCGTTTGCATTTTCCGCTGTTTGTTGTACTCATCTATAATCAATAATTATATTTTTAGTTTCAGTATTCACAACCTGGGATGCAAATTCACTTTAGTTTATTTAAAATTTTCCTTTACCTTTTTATGGTGTCGAACGCTACACACTTTAAATGTAATACATATATATATTGAACGGATTGATATATTCGTTTGATTTTTATACTTTGTTCCCAAAGGGAAGAAAGTATATTGGGTTTGTGCAATGTCCGTCTTGCTGTCCGTCCGTCTGTACGTCTGTCCGTATGAACGCAATATTTTTCGGCGCTATTAGAGCTAGAGACTTGAAATCATATATGCTCCCGAATTATAAAGTGTAAAAACTTTCCCGATCCGCCCACTAGGGGCATGACAAATCGGAAAACTCCTGCGCCTATAGGCCAGTAATCATACTAGATGATGAGCTAGAGAGTTGCAATTTGGAATGTATACTCGCGGTGACAACTCAAGTTAAAAGCTATACGCCAATTGGGGGCGTGGGAAATCGGGAAAAACGTATACCGTTAAAGCTAGAACGCTGAAATTTTGCATGTGAGTTAATGTTATGATTCTAAGAAGATCGATCAAAAAGTTAAATGTGGACGCCCAATGGGGGCGTGGCAAATTGGACCTGAATATATAGTGATTTTTCAAATTGTGCTATATTTTGAACACTATTGACACTAGAGACATGAAATTTTGCATGTATACTCGGGTTGACAACCCAAGATCAATAAGCTATGGTAGATATATCGACGCCCACAGGGGGCGTGTCAAACCGCAAAAGTTTATATCTCCTTCAGTTTTAGAGCTAGAGCTTGAAAATTGGATGGTTGAGTTACTAATGTTCTCCTCTGTCGATGACCCAAAAATAATTTTTCAGCCCCTTTGGGGGCGTGGCATATCGAAAAATTCCCTGTAATTTTCGCATTTTTGGAGTGTTAGCAACCAAATTTTGCAGTCATGTTAGCCTCGGCCCTTTCTAAGAACTGGTATGCGTCTACGCCCACTGGGGGCGTGGCAAATCGGCAAAGAAGTTTGTTGTGGCCAACTGCATAATTCATGCATATAATAGCTTAGTAGCAAATTTTAAGATGACAGAAAGCATTTTAACATAAATATAATAATATTAATGAATTTAAAAAATAAAATTTATAAGTTTTCGATTAATAAATAAAGAGTTTCCAGCGGGATTTGAACCCAGGTCTTTTGAAAATAACATGTAAATGTTAGCTAAACCTAAATAAATTCACAGCTGATCACCTGGTCAGCTGGTCAGCTGATCAGCAGCTTGTGACAAAACAAAACAATACAATCGCAATTCTTGGAATATGTATACACACTTGGATGTGTATACACGTACAAACATCTGTGTTTGTACACATACATACATACATAACTGCTTGCCAAGCAGCGTGGCAAATTGGAAAAGTTGTTTTAGTTTTTGCTTAAATGCACAATTCATATGCGTATGTTTATAAATTATTATCAATTGGCAGCAAGCATTTTATAATAAATATACAAATATAAAAAAAATTAAAAAATAATAATTTTTGAGAAAAAAAAGTTTTCTGCGGGATTCGAACCAACGCACCTAAGTATAGCTTGCATAGCGCTTACCACCAGCGCCATTGCCCTGATCTGAGCCTCGTTAACTAAACCCGATTAAGGCATTGCCAGAGCGTCTCTGACAAAACTATAGTAACGATCGAAAAATTTCACAATTCTTAGAATATTCTGGCATGCAAACTTTTGTATGCATACATAGAAAATTGTGTGTATACTCGTATAGTGTGTACATGTGTAAATCTGTATGTACTGTATGTGTAGGAAAAACGTTTGTTGCTTGCCATGTACGTTTTCTGATTGCCGAAATATTTCGTTAATTAAATGTTTATTAAATAAATAAGATGCACCTATGGGAACAAAGTATTTCGCAGTTAGTTGCGCCTAACTGCAACGTTCTTACTTGTTTTTTCATGAAAATGTTCAATAAAGAGGCCTTACAAAAACCTAGCATAAGTCTTAAAATATAGCTAGAGGGTTATTTTTTGTTTAATGTTGATATTTAGTCATAATAATTATAAATTTGATTTTCAAGTAGCTCATAGTGCATTGGTAAAAAATTCCAGCCGCTATCTCCGTAAAAAGGAATTATGGCCGCTGCTTCATACAAGCAGAACCAGTGTGCAATGGCGAGGCAGAAGTGAATCATGCTGTTTTTTTTATGAAGCAGCCTCGGAACACTTACCAATAATAACAAGTAAGAAAGCTGTAGGGGGGAATCGCGAACCGGAATCCAAAATCTGACAAAACCGAAATAGTAATAAATTAGTATCTATATACATATGTATATGCAGAATACTTGGAGACTCTAACTCTAAAGATGAACGAGATATAATTTTATAACTGATTCCCGATAGTATTTTATCGATAACTTTGTGAATATACGACTTATCGAATTTCTGAAACAAATTCGTACTGCGCGTGCAATATAGGAATCTAACACAAAAAGAATGAACTCTTTAGCTCTTATATCTTCGGAAATCGACGCGTTCACACGGTCGGACGGACAGACGGACATGGCTATATCAGCTTTTCTCGTCATCCTGATCAAGAATGTATATACTTTATGGGGTCTGCCACGCCTCCTTCTGTCTGTTACATACTTTTAATAAAACCATTATACCCTGATTTCCCATTTTCAATGGATTTATTTAGCTTTGATAGATACAGGAGCGACCTTAACTTTAGCAAACGAATACCTTGATTCATTTAAACGAATAAAACTTAACAACCCTATACCATATAGTACCATAATGGGCAGAGATGTAATTAATTATGAAATACATACCAAAGCACTAAGGGAGTTTAATCTTCCCAAAAATGCTAGCACTAGATGGAAGATAGATAGATAGGAAAGATATTTTAAACTACTTAAGTGCCTTCATTAATTTAGAACGAAAAGTAATAATACTTAATCAGAAAGAAAGCTATTTTATCAATAATCCGTATGTATATGAAGAAATAGGTACATTAGAACAAACTGACACGACATTCGAAAATTTACAACTAGCACATTTAAGAAGAATTTTAGAAGAAAGAAAAAAAAAAAGATAATACAAAAAATTCGCAAAATTATTATTTAGGGAGGGTGACAACCTTACTAGTACGACAGAAATAGAAGGCGAGATACGAACAACTACCGACGAACAGTTAAATTAGGAAGCAAATCATAGAAATGGAGAAACAAGGAATAATCAGGAAAAGTAATTCTCGTTATTCAAGCCCACTAATAGGGATCCCAAAAGAAAGTAGATAATTCGGGAAAGAAAAAATTCAGAATAATAGTAGATTACAGAAAATTGAACGTAGATGACAAATTTCCATTACTAAATATTGATTCTCTACTTGACAAGTTAGGACGAGCCCAATATTTTACTACATTGGACTTAGTTAAAGGTTACCATCAGATATTGGTAAAGGAAGAAGATAGAAAGAAAACAGCATTTGTGACACCTCATGGGTTGTACGAATTCATCAGAATGCCATTCGTGTTGAAACACGCCCCAGCCATATTTCAAAGGCTAATGAACGAAATTCGTCGCGACCATATAAATAAAAAATGCGTCGTATATTTAGATGACATCCTCATCTTTAGTACATCGTTGCAAGAACATGTACAGGCAATAAACGAAATATTTCAAATTCTGCAAGAAAAAAATTCAAAAATCCAAGTTGATAAGAGTGACTTCATGAAAAAGGAGACCGAATTCTTAGGAAATATTGTAACGAAAGATGGTATAAAATCGAATCCAATCAAAATAGCAACAATTGAAAAACTAACACTTCCCAAAACAGAGAAACAGATTAAAGTTTCTTAGGTATCACAGGATACTACCGTAAATGCATTAAAGATTACGCTAAAGTTGCTAAAGTTGGAGTGTAGGTTATTTTAGACCATACTTATACGGACGAAAATTAAAAATTTTGACAGACCATCAACCTATAAAATTTTTACATACAAAATACAAAGGAAAAGACATCTCACCAAAGGTGGTTGCTCAAAATAGAAGAATATTATTTTTACCATTGATTACTTAAAAGGCAAAGAAAATAGAGTAGCAGATTTTTTGAGTAGAATCGAGGAAACAAATACAGAAGAAGATATAGAGTTAAATAAGACAAATTAACATAATTCAAGCATGTCAGTCATTAATATGATAGCAAATATTGAAGAGGATATGTCAATTGCAATAGTACATTCGGCAGAAGAAAATTTACAAGATAATTTTTTTATCAAGGAAGGAATAGTAAACAAATACAAAACACTAATTATTCTAACAGAAAACAAAACAGAGGAAATTAAAATAATACATGGAAAAATAATCATATTCATAGCAAAAATAAGATTTTCAATAATGGGAGAAATTTTTTTAAAATATATAAAAACAAGTAATAAGGCTCTAGTCGAGACGGCTCGACTACGAGATACCCTGAACCCTGCAAAAAAAAAGTGATACTCTTCTTCTTTACGCACATATAAGCGCGCGCTCTGCTAACTGCGCAGTTGCTGCCTTGGCTGGGGGGTGGGTTGGGCTGAACTTTAGACGCTTATAACTCCATTTCTAGATGAACGATCTTCATGCAATTTTCAGAGTAGATTAAGAGTATATAAATCTATCTATTTGCAAAATTGCAAGTCTCTAGTATTTGAAATGCGTTTTTTACAAATTGGGGGCGAAGGGAGCGTGGAATCCAAAACCTGAAAACTACAAAATCTGTGTATCCAATATATCTATCTAAATATACAAAGTTGAAGTCTCTAGCTAAATCGGTGTAGAAGTTATACCCAAAAAACGAAAAAAAAAATGAAACGAATTTTCGAATTTTTTTTTATCGATAATTTGGAAATGGAATGAGTTATCGAAAAAACAAAAAAAAAACTCGTACTGCGTAGGTAACATACGAGTGTTCATGTGAAATTTCAGCTCTCTAGCTCTTGTAGTTTCCGAAATCTCGACGTTCATACGGACGGACGGACGGACGGACAGGGCTAGATCAACCTTTTTTTTTATGCTGATCAAGAATATATATACTTTATTGGGTCTGCGACGTCTCCTTCTGCCTGTTACATACATTTCACAAAACCATTATACCCTGAATTCCCATTTTCAATGGGTTCAGGGTATAAAAAACAAAATAGAACACCTACAATGTAGAATCAGCAAGATATTACTTATTACATCCTAATATTTTAACGAACGAAGAAATAATTAAGTATAACATACATTTTAAGAAGCTTAATCAAATAAAGTTGGCAACGGCTTTATTTCAAAATAATCTTTTAGTTTTTGCAATAGAAATACCTAAAACTCGTATATCAGTAAGCATTACAAAAATAGTTCCGATACCAAACGATGAAAATTTTTTAATAAATCAAGCAGTAGAGCAGTTATTCATTCATAATAATGTAACCTACGCATATGAAATAAATAAGAAATTAAAGGAATTAAGAAAAAGTAAAAACTGTATTTATAAGAAAAATTGCCAATTGGTTAATAAAACCGAACTCGAAATAATAGAATTAGATGAAGAAACTCTGATAATAAACAAGTAAGAAAGATGTAGTCGAGACTGCTCGACTACGAAATCCCCTGAGCGCTTCTTCGAACGAATAATATTCCAAGAATTATTCGATTCGTTTCTGCACGCATAAGAAACTGTACATGCAAAACCACGCGCACACATAGACGCTGATCTACGCTTGTAGGCATGTATGAGTGTATGCATGTGTGTAAGCATTGCAAGCGTTTTGCTGTCTCGCCCATTTGCTGCTGCGTCGATAAATTCGTTTAGCGATAACTTTGCAAATATACAAGTTATCGAATTTCTGAAACAAACTCGTACTCCGCGTGCAATATACGGACCTAACATAAGAAGAATGAACTCTCTAGCTCTTATATCTTCGGAAATCGACGCGTTCAAGCATACGGACAGACGGACAGACGGACATGGCTATATCAACTTTTCTCGGCACCCTGATCAAGAATATATATACTTTGTGGGGTCTGCCACGCCTCCTTCTGCCTGTTACATACTTTAAAAAAAAAAAAAAACATTATACCCTGATTTCCCATTTTCAATGGGCTCAGGGTATAAAAATATCAAAAATGAAACAGAACAAAATTTTAATTTATTAAGCACTACAAGAAATATGTTAATTCATTTTACAAATTGCACAATAAATATAGATAATAATTACTTCACTAACACTTACCACTAACCATACAACACATAGAGTGGACAAGTAGAACAAACTTTTTTCACGCACAAAAATATGAGCGAATTGCCGTACAACTTCGTATTTGTTCGGTTTGGGCAATTCGAGCTCGGTCAGTCAAAATTTGAAACGACGAATTCATTGCGCTGCCAGCGGTCGACCGGGATGGTCGCATTTTCATATGGGCACATTCTGTGTGCTATTATTCTTTACTCTCCCTCTCTCTTTTTTCTCTCTCTATTGAATTGAAATTTTTTCGCGAGTGGCGACTCGCGACGATCCCGTCTGCCATTCTTAGTAAGAGTATGCCAAACTCTTTAAACGGCTTTGCCATGCCCATACAAAATTTTTGTGTTTTCGTAAAGATTTTTGGGAAGGGTATGAAAGCGCTGATGTGCATAGGCATTACTTTTTCGCGATGAGCATGCACACACACATTTACAGTGTCTTGCTACATGTATGAGCAGTTATGTGACTATGTGCGAAACTTTTGCTGCCTGTAGCAATTGCAGGGCCCAACACTTGCAGTTTGTTATTCTTGTGGACCTCGGCCTTAGAATTGTGGGAACGGTCTTAGATTTGTTCGGCCTTGTAGACTGCCAAATCTACTTCCCCCGTGCATATGCCATGTATGTTTATATGCATACATATGTATTTCTTTTTATACATGTTTAATAAATAAAAATTACTATAACTCATATATTTGTGCGTGAAAAAAGTTTGTTCTACTTGTCCGGTCTATGTGTTGTATGGTTAGTGCACTTACGATAATGGTTAGACATTTCTACAGTCCAAAATAATTTTGGACTTTATGCCGCTAAATCGGCATTTGCGCCCATAGTGCAATGGGCGTAGATATATCCGCCATAGCATTTTCTACTTGGGTTGTCACCGCGAGTATACATTTTGAATTGCAACTCTCTAGCTCATCAGCTTATGATTACTGGCATACGGGCGCATGAATTTTCCGATTTGCCACGCCCCTAGTGGGCGGATTGGGAAGATTTGTACACTTTATAACTCGGGAGTATATATGGGTATAGGTTCTATAAAAATATTGCATTCATGCGAACAGACGGACGGACAGCAAGACTGACATTGCACAAAATCAAAAACTCTTTTTCCCTTTTTGGGAACAGAGTCTAAAAATTTTACAGTTACGTTACCCTCAGCTGCTCAGACGAATTGACTCTAGGCTCACTAGGAGCTTGGCGAATCGCAAATAAAGTTTGTAGAGCCTAACTGCATAATTCATACGCATGTGCAGATAGATAGCTTATTAGTAATTGCTGAGGTGGCAGGAAGCATTTTGTAATAAACATACAAATATAAATTAAATTAAAAAGTTAAAAATTTGCTATACAAAAGTTTTTT